>BMAT01005053.1:163129-173900 GCA_019649035.1 Elysia marginata
AATCTTTTTTTTTTCCTTTTACAGATAGCTTGTAATCTTTTTTTCTTTGCGCTGAGCCTTAATAAAAACCAATCATAGTATTTTAGAATTAAAGTTCATGGCAGTTTTTAACAAAACAATACATGTACCTCTAACCTAAAACCTTTTGAGGAGGCGAAACTGAGTAGACCAGGCGTGTCAGGTATTAAATCTAAGAGCGCTCTAACATAATGATCTTTTCACACTGAAATAAAAACTTTTTATGTATACTTTCTTAGAAACAAATTTTCCTTCTATAAAGAGAGGCTAGAAATCGGTATCGTTCCATGTTCACTCCATGTGCAATTTGCATTTTCAGATTTACCCACTTTGAGGACTGGGAATTTTCCAGTGTCTGCATGACGTCTTGTGCAAACATGTCTTCATCTTGCACGCTTCTGATTCCTTTCAGTGCTTTGTCCTCTGACAGGCCCAAGAGAGACAATTTAGGTTTTAAAAAAACGAGAATCGAAACCGGGCAGAACAAGTATATTAGAGTGATGATTGTTGTGTGGATGTTTCAAGCGTGTCCTTTTCGGATCAAGTTCTCAGCCTCCTATCAGCTACTAAGCGGAGGTGTGTTGGAAACTTAAAGACTTGAAAGGGCTTGAAATCGAAAGCATATTACATGTAGTTATCACCCACCATTACACAGGCCTACGCCCCAAAAAGTAATTACATGTATGTTTATTCGTTCATGACGCATAAATCATGATAATGTAAAGTTTTACTTCTTGGAAGAAAGGCAGAGTCTGCTTGGACCCCGTTAACCCATGTGGAGCCCATTAATCCGTATCGCATTTCATGTAGAAAATAGAATGTTATTATTCAATACAGATTTCTGCATCTACATAAAAATGGGAGGAATCTTATTTTTGAAAAAACCAGCTTTCCATAAACACCGTGGAAATTTAGGTGACGTAAAATTGTTTGAGGGAGAAGAATGGTGGGAGTGGTTCTAAATTGTTGTAAGGCCCAGTAAACCCACCTCAGGCTTGAGCGATTCAACTGTGTATACGGCCGGGTATTTTATGGTGGATCTACAAATAGCAAAGATGGTTAATAGATGTTGTTCTATTTCAAACGTATGCGTAGTGTCAATTTAGTGGCAAGCAACTTTAATTGTCGTCCGTATGTATGTCGAATGATGTACGCTACCTGTGACGTAGGTGGTACGGGACCCCGCCCAGGCAGTATGTGCCACTGCATCTGATTCGGCCACCACAAGGTGCTCGATTTGGTTGTTTGAATTTCAATGTCCCAGTCAACTTCGAAGTTATATCAGAGACGGCGCTGAAGACAATTGAAAGAGTCCTGCCACACTGTGATGTAAGGAGCGCTTGCTTACACCACACCCAGTCACATTATCCTGACACCAGGCCGACCAGACTTAACACTAAATCCATAATGCCAGACTGTAGACGGATCAGCTGCTAATACAAATTTAAAGTCGTTGGTTTGGCTCGGTTGGGGATCGAAGCAGGCACCTCCCGATATCTGGGCGAGTGTCTTACCGCTAGGCCACAGAGCCGGTACAAGGTGCTCAAGACAACTGACCTTTATGTGTGCTGCATGCTGCAGGTGCCGGCAGGCGGACACTCGTCAGGCGTCTCTGCTTCGGTCTACCGTACTTAGATCTACTTGTTTCCACATGAAATAAACCTATTTATATATACATGCTCTGCTGGGTAAGTCTGGCTGCAGCTTTATTTTGCTGAATAAATGTGCCAGAAAGATGCTCTTTTATTTCATGCCGCGCCAAGGTATAAAGCGAAAACAGTAAATTTAGGGAGATTGGGAAGGGAGACAGAGATAGACAGCTAGAGAGAGATAAGGTTAATAATGGAGATTGAAAGCGACGAAAGACAGAGGGAGAGGTACGAAGAGACAGAGAAAAGAAAGACAGACAGACGATAGACAAGCTGGTAAAGATAAAATACAAACTGGGAAGAGGCCAGACGGGAAAAAGGAGGAGGGTGGAGAGAGAGAGGGAGAGAGAGAGAGAGAGGGGGGGGGGGGCTGAGACGGAAGGGGAGTTCTGAAAATGAAACGAATAATAAATTTCCCACGCAAAGAACAGAAAATATTGATATGATCAATCTTCTGCAAGTTAGGGCAGAGCTGACATTTTTTTAAAGCGTTACGGTGCTTATGCTTGGAAAGGTAATTCTTTTTCATGCTCTTAGAAATATCATAATAAGCACTTAAAACAGCAATACACTACTAAGGAAACGTTCCCTGTGTGAAAATAGTGCACGAGCTATGTGCATTTTATTTCGAGATAAAGCGAAAGTTGCAGGGAGAATAGGGAGCGCCATCACGCATCTCAAAACCTTTAGCTGCATCGCTTGTTGTTTTTTTCGTTTGCTTTTAACTGCACCTTTAAGCCACGCAATTTTTTTCACGGCTGCTCCTTCCTTTTTATTATTATTATTTCTGCCTCTTAGCTTCTGGTCTAGTGATTTTGTTTATGTGCTGTATTTTTTTATATAAAAATCCAGTAAAATACATATACGAGTAAATATTTATATATAGCTTGCCCATAATAGTTATTCATACCACTGTACAAAGCTGTCCAGGCCTTACGAGTAGGCCGACAAGAAATGCCACGACGGCCGCGGCCACCAAAACAAAGAACTGCATTTTATCTTTTTCAGTAAAATTGTAGTGACAGAGAAAGTGGTCTCCCTTTATATTAAAAAGGCAAGATAAGTATTGTTTTTTATAGTTGCGCCACTTTCCTAACCTCAGTCTGTTCAAGTCTTAAAATTTATCCCTGGCGATAAAAAAAAAACTCACCTTTTAAAAAAAAAGCTTGTTGCGCAATGAATTGCATGAACAAGCGCAACATTTATAAAAAAAATACATGCTCATGTATAATTTGATGTACATTGAACATGCTCTACAGCGCACAAAGTTTACGTGGATCAATTTTCCAAGATATTTTAAGTTCGTAAGGCCAAACAGTCACTATTTTGCATGAACTAAATACGCGGACACAGCCTAGTCACAACCCCTTCTACTTCAAGAGTAAGTAGAGAAGGCGCATTTTAAACATAAAGTGAAATATACATATTTTTGCGCTTTACAGACATCATAAAACATCAACAAAAATGAATTCGTAAACGCACAAGCATAGGCCATTCCCCCCATTGCCCTTCCGTTTCCATTCTTTATTTTGTACACATTCTTATTTATATCAGCACCCAATGCCACATGTTTCAATCTGTGCACACATACGTGGGTTTCCCTCTAAAGTGGTGGAACTGACATTAGAACGGAGTGATTGCGAGTATTTTAAAGTATGTGGTCCCTCTTTGGAAGACAGCCTCTTTAAAAAAGCAACACTCAGTAAATCAAGCAAAACAGAAGCAATACAACAAAATTCATTGAAAAAGGACAAACCAAAAATTATGAAGGCGGTGTTAATAGTTGTTTCCGTAGCCTGATGTTGTCGCCGAGGGCGGGGCAAGGCGGGGCAGGCTGACCGAAATACCGCGAGTAGCGCGACCGGAACGGTAAGCTCACGAAAAAAGCTGCTGGCGCCCGCATCGTTTTCAGACTCTTTGGCAACTCCAACCATCTAAACCTATGAACAAATGTATCAGAGCAACTAAGGAAATGCTAAATTGCACGCAGATAACTTGACGAGAATGATGGGTGCGGTTCTGCTCCCAAATTGAAAGCTCATGTATTTCGTCTCTAAAAAACATTTTTTTTTGCCAACTGTTTACATAAGATGACTGTAACGCCTTAGGACAACCGTGCACTCAACAGAAGGATTTCTATAGGCAGGAGGTAAACATTTGAGTTCAATTGGTTTTTCTTTTCATGCGCAATCCTATAAACTGGGCGATGTGCTGTTGCGGCCTGTAAAGAGAACAGGCGATGATCAACAGATGTATTTATGAGCGGATTGCACGGATTGCACCGATATGCAGGCGGACATACAGGCATACACAAAGGTCACTGTTGTCTCACGGTAAAACATAAAAGTTTTCTCTTCACTTGACCTCGCCACACACTGAGTACCGGCACACATCGGACTGCACCGGTAATCATGTGTCTATCAAACATCCAACCAGTCGGTCCAATGCTGGCGGACGTGTACTAGCGCGCACACCCTGAAACCTGCCGTTGAGACGTATCTATAAGTTTAAATGATTTCTGAGAGTACAGGCACATACCTCGCCTACCATATGGTGCGAGGCATTTCAGGTTCAACTCGAAAAGTTCTCCGAAACGCTATTAGCTAATTTCCCTATTCTTTAGTCAGGCATGCCAAATTATAAAAAAAACGCTTGAAAATGAACCTAGCATTGTATCTCCTATTAAAAAGATGGCATAGACAAATGTTCTTGGCCATAAACAATAAATGGATGAAAAAACATGAAATAAACTGAAATGGACATCCGTGTTCAGTTCTGGCAAAAGGCAGGGAGGGGGGGGGCTTAAACAGGTTAGATTTAGAGCTATGCGTGTCTGGTTGTAGTATTTTGCGCGTGCATAATAAAATGCCTACAATATGACTCTGTATTTGTCTTACTGAAACCTAGCTCACTTTTATCTCGAGGTATAAGAAACAGAAACCTGTGAAGATGATATGACCCATCTACAAGGTCAGAACAAACTTTGTCGTACACACAATAAACAGATAAGAAACAGAAATCTGTAGAGATGATAATACTAGGTCAGAACAAACTTTGTCGTACTTAACCCTTCAGTAAGTTTGTTACTACGTGACTGGTAGGACATGCCTATCGAGTAGTTCAGGTCACGCAGTTTACTCACGTTACACCCGCAGGGTGGTCCGCACATTGTGATTTACTAGAAGATCTAATAAACTATGCCAGTTAGTTAGACTATCCCAAATTCTTGATTGGATCAATGTTTAAAAAATAGACCATCAAAATTGCCATTTTTTTTTCGATAGAGACTACACGCTAATAAATAATTTTTATATCTATTCGCAATAAAATTGCCTAGCCTATAATACGCTATGCGTTCAATTAATATCCCAGAAAGCGCAGTTTAGCTTAACTTCGTCACTATTTACAGATAGATGCTCTTTATAGAAATTAAGTTATTAATAATACAGTTGGTAAGGCCATTAAAAATATGAATCCCATCTCATCTTCAAACAGTGCTTCGCTAAATCTGTCGCTGTCGCTGATTGTAGATAGAAATTAAATTTTACCTATAAAATGCTTAAATACATAGAAAAGTTAGATAGGCCACTACTAACTAAGCTGAGTTCTTAATTTATTTAAAAAATATTTCAGAACTCACGCAGCTGTGTGAGCTGTGTCGCATACTTAACTCCACTCGAGATCTATGTCACAAAACTGAGAAAGATGCAAAACAGATGACGCTTTGAATAATGAATAATGCAACGAACAAGAACCGTGAGCCACGACGTGCTATCGGTATACTTATACACTACCCCTGTTTGGTGCTCCACATGAAAATCCCAGTTTTTACCACAAATAAAATATACAAAAATTCAAATAAGCGATGGCCAACACAAGCTCTCTGAGAGTGATCCTCAAAGATTGAAACAGCAGAGAGACCATAATGAGAGGGCCGCATTGGCAAATCACTTACAATCCAACACTTTTACACATTGACATTTGAACGGGTTACTGCAGTAATACATTAGCACATTTTGTTTTTGCATGTGAAGTTTTTCATGGTTTAAAAAAGAAACTCACAGAAGAGTTGCGGCGCGGTTTTGTTAAACGGCGCCTCGATTGTTTAAAACCCAAAGGCATTAAACTTTATTTTAAGCTCCAAAACAATGCTTATCTCTTCATATGGCGTGGGAAAGCTGTGTGCCCTATGCAACCTTTCGAGGTCATTATCACACTGAGCATGTTTGGCGTAATGATCAGAAAAGCTATTAGAATGCTGTATTAAATAATGTAGTCTACAGAAGATACCAATTCATAACCAGTATGAATACTCATCTATATTTAATTTTCCTTGAAAAAAAAACAGAAAAAATCTACGGGAGAGATTTATAGCCGTAGTGATGATTATGAAGCTTTTAAAGAGAAGATTGTTCTGTGGAGCCCGCTCATAGTCAATACTTTTTCACGAGACTCTTGTTTAAAACCAATACCGGTACCTTGTGATTTTATGTTTTGTTTTTCTCTATAATTTTGAAGCACATACAGTCGCCTTGGCAAATCTATTTTAGTTTCAAAAAGTTGATTTTAGCGATATTCTGTTTCAGTATTCGTTGCAAAGACCAGAAAAATTGAATACTAGTCATCACGTCATAAGATAACATTGAACGAACACTAAATATTATGGATACAAGGAAAAGAATTTGGTATAACTATCCTAAAACGAACTAGACCATTCATTAACCTCAGCCTGGCAATTCTGAATCAACCATTCTAATGAAGCGTATCCTTGAGATAGTACTAGCTGATGGTGCGCTTCGGGATAGGCCTACGACTTGTTGGATAATCGATGAAAAGACACTTTGCCGGTAAGAGGAGTTTCGGTAAGACGATCAAATTTTTATCCACGAACCATCTGTTCTAGGACTTCATATATATATATACACAAGCGATTCTAGTCGATACCGCAGAATGAAGAAAAATGCGGAATGCTAAATGAGAAAAGCAACAAAAACGTTTTAAAAATTGATCTAGATCTAGGTAAATCGGCGTCGAATTGCTTTCTCTTCGACGACAGTGGTTAGTTTTGGGGCGCTGATTACGAAAATCATATTATCATTTTTTTTATTTTGAACAATATTTTTGGAAAATCACAAGCACAAACCTAGGCCGACAACAAAAGGAACGACCGTAGTCACCCGACCTTCAGTTCGTCAACGGCTAAATATCTGGCTCCGATAGATATTTGATGCCCAAACCAAGAAACTGTGGATATTATTACTACCGCTCATCTACACGTTCAGTCTCATCGAGATAATTGACGGAAATTCTACAATTCTTTGGATGTTGGATAGTTTGTCACTGGACCAAATGTGCGTGGAAATGGCCCCGAACTAGTTTAGCATGAGTTGAGGCCGCACAAGATTAGTACATGATTGTAGTCTGCAGGATTAGAAACAACTTCGCCGACAACAACAAAAAAACCTACAATTTTTTCTTCATATATAATGTTATGTAAAAGTCACGTTATGACCTCATTTGTTTGTATCGCACTTATCCGTTTTACGAAGATCTAGAATTTACCACAAAAAGCTAGAACAATATGTTTCTTGTCTCACCATTTAAAACCAAACTTTGAAATGATAAGGGTTTCTCATGTTTGAATAAAGTGTTTTGGAGAGCAGTTAAAATTTTCAGAGGCTGGAAGGCCATAATTAGACTCGCAACTTAAAGATTCCTTTCATTTATTCAAAGACGGGGTAAGTTGTGATAACCAGGGCATTAGGAGAAAAATTATAGTTTCATTTATGTAGAAGACAAAGCTGTTTCAGAAGATAAAGACTGAAAAATTGGGACACCAGTCTCAAACTGCATAGGTCAGTGGATCACAGGTAATTCAATCTCAATATCTAAACGGCATGAAAACCACAAAGTGTGAGATAAGTGTTTTATAATGAGAGATGAGCGTGCAAAGAGTAGGTTCCGGTTAAACCTAGATCTAGACACCAGTCCTGTGAAAGTAACTATGTCACGCAGGAAGACTCACTGAGCAACTAGTACTAGTGTAGTGATACTAATCTATGTTAACCTAGATATTATACCCACATTTCACGAAAAAGGGACTCTAATTTAAGGGATTAAGTTTATCAAAAAGAATATTTACATAGGCGTCAAGTCAAGTGTCCAAGATTAATAGCAGGTGTGTCGTATGTCGTTGAAAAAGAACTTGGTCTCTGAAATAAACAATGTTTGTCATGTTCACAAAATCTTACCGGTACGAAAGATTCCCAGCTAGACCTTTATTCAATCCTCGCGTCACGTAAATTTCTACAAGGCCTAGATCTATATGGAGACGGGTCGAGAGCATCACAAGTAACCCTACCGCAGCGAAAAACTTACCACAACCTATATTATCGCTCACGCAAGTAAAGCTTGGGCCAATAGCATTTATTTCTTTGTGCCATATATAGTAAACCACAGTTTGGTAAGTCCTAAGTATAATCTGCCTAAATGGAATGTGCGTTTGATTCACAAATGTGATAACAAATAATTATTTATTGTTTGTACAAGTCAGAAACGAAACAAAAAGAATAGATGTAGCAGATGAGGAAGCAAGGACTGCCTTCAATAAAAAAAGGCTGTTTAGGGGTTGGTTTATTTTTCAAACGAGGCGCCTATAACATTAAATTCTGTTTTCTCTTATTGTATACTTAAAACCGCACGAACATACAGAATTAATCTTACTGCGGGGTAAAAGCAATTCGAGTTTTACAACTTATTTTCATTCATACAACTTTTATGTTCTCTAAATTACTTGTTGGGTATCCGACAAGTCGGACGAATAACAGAGCTATCGAAAGTTGCCTCCCTTCCTTTCTTTTGTAAATTGTATTGTATCTACAATCTACAATCGGTTCATCTATTTCTTTCCAGGCGTACCGTCTAAAGTTCAAAGTTTTCTGTTCTGTGTATTTTGATTCCTCTTCACCCCTCTTTGGTGACTGCTCTCTCTCTCTCTCTCTCTCTCTCTCTCTCTCTCTTTCTGCCTGTCTCTCGCCCTCTTTTCCTTTTAGCTCTAGATTATGAGTGTCTACTGCAGGAACACCTTGATAATAGATCTAGTCTGACTGCAGAATCATAGATATAAATATAGCAGAGCTAAACCGGGTCCTGTCGCCGTGAGATCAGTAGGGGACATGTTGAAATCTACACCTGGATTTGATCTATATCTTAGCCTCTATCTCGGCAAGTTAATATGAAAACGTGCTAGGTGTAGAGAGCTGCACAGTGTTTTCCAATCTCAAGCTCTACCAGTAGTATTATATTGAAGACAGTTTAACCCGACTATGATATTAATTTTTCAGATTTTTTACCCCAACAGCGTAGTGAGCGGTGCGCCCCCTTGCATCAGCAACGAAAAAGTGCGCAGCGAAAAAAGAAAAAAAGAAAACCACTAAAGAAGGCGCCACCTTAATCGTCACTTACCGAAACCAGATATGGCCCTTTGACTTTTTCTTCTACCTTTTACCAAATCTTGCTAGATTTTATAAGATGCTAAGAACGGAATCATGGAAACCTCACAGTTTTATATATCTATTTAGTTTTGGGATAGATTTATACCTAATTGTAATCTGTCAGTCACCCAATAACTCCTGAAAGTGGTAGATTTCGAAACTAGATTTAGAGTTGCTAGTTCACAGCCTCGGAAACAGAAAACCAGATGGCAAATGGCCATGATTTTCAATGGAGAACTACTTTGTTTCGCACGTTATTCAAAACATTTTGGCCAATTATTCTGCAAATATTGACTTTTCGTTTTAATACGTGTTGCGTGCACTGCTCTATAGATCTAGGCTCATTACAAACCAAACTGTGCACCATTTTCAACGCTTGTTTTCACATTACGCTGTTGAGATTGGAACAGGTTAGAGGGTCCAAAGCTAAGGCCCTCTCAATATTTTTTATGTAGATATTGTTTTCACACAAAGGAATAAGGCGATGCTTATCTAAACATAACTGGCAAAGCCAATAAAGTGACTGTTATAAATGATTCCTACATCGAAGACATCCATACATGTATTTGTTATTAGATTGCATTCCAATGTTGGGGTGTGTCTGCTTTCGTTTTATATAGCTTGTTTTCTTTTACTCTCAGACTTGGACAAGATTTAAAGCGTGAAGTACAGAATTTCACGTCTTTTGTCGTTAAATATGTAGTTTAGACGAGCAGCGTTTCTCATTCAAACTTTAAGGAAAGAAATGCACTCGGAAAATATTGTGTATAATAAAGCTGAAAACGAAACTTTGAATGTTTGAAGTAGAATATTCATGGTCTACGGACCAGGGCATTCTGACTAGACCACCGGCACAAAGTCCCGTAATGTCGTAAGAAAATCACAACCACAATAAAAAAAACCTTGTACGCGTTCAAAACACTTCGGATATGTATACACAAAGCATTACTATAGGGCTTGTATTGAATACAACTGTTCACACGTGCTCATGCATGGCAAAATTAGACCTATGAATCCCGCGATCTTTGCAGAAAATACCGATCCCGCAGTGAAAGCTGCTGATGAAGTGCCTGATTGTCAGAGTAACGAAACAGAATTCTACCTATCTCTGTCAGGTAAGCAGAATCTTGACAACAACATCAAAAGAGAAGAGTCGTAACGCACACACAATGCATTAAGACGTCCTTCGAACGCACAGCACAACACTTATTTTGGCTTTGATTTGGTCACTGCATGCTGTTAATGGTGGTCATTTACTCGACAGAATATCACCTGTACTGACTGTCTGACCTTTATACTCGTCAAGGTCGTTTGGGGTGTACTATGTCTCAACTAAATACAGAGGACGAAACAATGCAGGGGAGGGGGGGGGGGGGGGGGGAAGATACATGCAAGAGGATAAGTATGGAGGCGATAAAAACACGGTCAAGACGTGTAGACGGAGGTGTGAATGAGGACTGAATATTTCTACTGCTATTAATATTAAGCTGTTACCGTGACTGTTGCCACGATTATTACTACTCGGCTAATTGAGGCGTTGACACTACCACACCACCGCTACCACTACCACTATAACTAATACCACTGCTGCTACTACTTCTACTACTACTA
>BMAT01005053.1:194364-210381 GCA_019649035.1 Elysia marginata
CTACTACTACTACTACTACTACTCCTCACGTTGTTGTTGCTTTTTATGTCTGTACCACCCCTACTTCTACAAGCGTTTATGCTGCTGTTTTAAATTGGCGGATGCGAAAATTTCTTTTCACGCATCTTACATTTTCCCCTTTAGTTTTATTAGGGTTCTCTAGCGGTTTTGCTTTAATTATTATTGTAGGACTTCACAGTTCATCACAATACGGTAAAGTGCGAGATGTAATGGTCTAGGATTTACAACGATCGTCCTCTAGAGAGAAGGGTGGAGTTTTTTTTTAAAATAATAAGTATGTCTTCTCATAGCAATATATACAAGATATTATGAAGTGTTTTCACTTGGTTTACGCGAATTCGTCATATTTTTGTTCCTTTTTTCTCCCAGTGTCTAAGCTAGAGTCAGCGCTGCTTATTCGTCGCTCGGTGTAAAAAAGCAACCTTTATATAGTTATATTGTTTTCCATGTTGTACTACAAAAACAAACCATAAACCTGTAATCAATTATGTCATTACAGGAACCGTTGAAATATGTTGAGTTTATAACCCCCATGTAAATAAGTAAATTAAATTCTATCATTAACGTTGATCCAGATTACCAAAAAAAATTCTTTATTTCTTTTTAAGACTTTATTTGCAAAAAGGAGTTCATTTATCACTTCTCTTACACGGCGTAGTAAAATCTGTTGAGCAGACATCTTGACTGTTTTCATCAACTACCATACTGATTTCAGTTGACTCTGTAGCATCCAAAACTTTGTGTTGTTTGGATGCTGCTGTGGCGATGACTTCCTCAGTATTGTCCCTCTTCTCGGTTTTACTTACTTTGACTGTCGTGTTCTCAGTCTGTGCCACTATTTCGGAGCCGAAATATTCTCTCGTATTCAATTCTCTATTATGCTTTGGTGTTGCCTCAACTGACTACTTCCTTTTCATAAGAGTCGGAGCTACTTTGGACTTTACAGACTCTTTCATAGAATAGACGTCTGCTACAATTCTTACTGGGTTACATTAAAAGGTGTTTTTTTACTTTGTCTAAAGGCGATGACTTTGAAGAGAATGACAAAAAGGAGCCACAGTGGGCCGTCACAGGCGTCTGGTCTGTGTCACTCCCAGCAGTAACAGCTTCTGCAACATTTTGTACTGTTTTTCAATTCTCCCCAAAACAAGAAGCAAGTCGAAATTTCTATTTTTCAAGCGGCCCCTACAAAAACAAGTTTTTTCCCGACTGGCTCTCATGAAGAAAACATCTAAATTTTTGTTTTTCACTCGGCTCTTATAAGGAACCAACTACACATGTATAAGGTCTCCATCTCAATAGGCCTATAATTGACGCCACAAAAAATAAACAAAAAAAAAAAACACCCTTTGCCATCAATTGTGTTGATAAGGAGATAACTAAACTAACTGCACCTAATTATGCAAACACGAAAATTTGGAATGAGTTCTTATCCTCCGTCTTTTCCCAACAAAAAGTAACAAATTTTCACAAATTTAGATTTTCCGCTAAATCAATAATTATTCTCTGTTTCAATCATTTATCTTTATATATACACCCCCTCGCTCTTTTCTAATTCATGCCCTCTTTTCTGCCCATACAGCGAAGTAACCAATGTTCCTGCAGTTGTCGCCTGGTGTGGTTCTGGTTTCTGTGGCTGGCTCAGACCCTGCCAGACGCCGCTCCTGGGGTGAGGGCACTGGATCTGGACGATGACCACTTGATCAGGCGTCGCATAAACCCTGGTCTCGGCATGGGCCGGATGCTGGGAACCTCAAAAATGCTGAGTGATGACGACGATGACGACCCAGATTTTATTCTTAGCACCAACGGTATTAGGAGCCAGTCATACATGTTATAGTGCATTGTTTTGTCAATTCGTCTAGATCAATATACAGTACTTCAGTGTGCGCGATGAAGACTCTCTGTATGCTCTAGGTGTATGTGCATGGGTGTATGCATGTTTTTCTTAGCGTTGGTCTATAGACGGGATCTTGTTTGAATAGCTAAGACAGTAAGAAAAAACTGCACACAAGAGTGACTTAGAAATCGATTCAAATCATACATTTACATTTACACATCAGAGGAAAATTTCCATAAATTTGCGGTTACTTAAGCCTATATTTGGTTAATTAGAGTAATTGTAAGAGACAATGAGATATTTATCTGCGCTGTTGTCACATTCTATATGTACTTGTAGTTCGGTACTTCTGTTTTATAAGCTTTTTTTCCAAGATGGAAACGTAATCTCTTGGCATTTTTAGTGAGAGCATCATCATCAGTGGGCGGGCTAAGTGGAACCCCAGGCATGGTGGGTGGAGCAAGCTTGTTATCTACTGGACCAGGCACAGTCTCTGCAAGCTTGGGCGGAACCTACGACTTTCTCGGCACGAAGGGCGGGCTGGGCCTGCCACCAGTGTATGGAGTGATATCAGGTATGTTGTTGATAGTGATTACTTGTACCCTCTCCTGTAAACTTATACACTTTTATGGTGGCCGGGGGTAACAATATGGTGGTGACAGTGATGATGATGATGATGATGATGATGATGATGATGGTAATTGATGAGGATAATGATGATGGTGGTCGTAGTGGTGGTGGTGAGGATAAATAACTATGGTGATTAATTATGGAGATAACTAGGAGGAGGAGAAGCGAAATGATGTTTTTTTAACGTGACTATTAAGATAGTGATTTGAGTAGAAGTAAAAGTTTATGTGTTTTGGGAGGAAACAAAAAAACGGTCGAGGATATTTTGAAACTCTCATTTCAATCTACAATTGTGTTACTCTGGGTGTTGATGCTTGGTCCACGAAGAGGAATTATGTCCTGCAGGCTTACGAATTTTTATGAACTCCGTACATTGTACATGCATTTTATCAAAAGAAAAACTGCATCTGTGGAGTAAACGTTTTTAAACCAATTTCTGTAAGTTAGCATAGAACTGTAAAAAATGTTGCCGCAACCAAGTTAAATAGTAGCAAATCTCAATAGAAGTGAACCACTGCATTAAAAAAAAGATGTGACCTGTCTAACTTAAGCAAGACAAATACCACACACACATGATGAAACTAACATCAGTTTGCAATGTTATACCTGTAGAATGATTATTGAAACCGCCAGGTGTCTGTGTGTACAACACGGCTAAGACTAGAGCAGCCTAGCTCGAACTCTGAAAAATGCAATAGATTTCAAGTCACAAGGAGATAGTTCTAAAGTCAGTTATTGCACCTGACTTGCAAAGATTGCTTATATTTATGCTACACTCACAGTCATAAAACTGAACACAAAAATGCTGCGTTTTATTATTTAAAATCGTACTTTTAAAAGAACCAAGTAGATCTAGTAACGCTGAACCACAATAGAGGTATTTATACGATTAAAGAAAATAACTAATTGGAAATCATGAAACTACGACTAGTCGAAAAATTTAAATTGTGGTCATACATGTACAAGGTTTGGTAAAATGAAGGGTGCAAAAGGTATTAGAGAAAAAGACGGGAAAATAATATGACGGGTTGGATAGTTTTGAAGATTGTTGTAGCCTTTTCAAGTGTTGAGAAATAAATACAGAGTAAAACTAAGAGAAAAAAATTGGTCCCTTGATCTCCATCATCATTTTGTGCAGAAAGGATCATCTAGAGAGCGACAACTCTGATACAAAAACTCACTTCACAACTGACGCTATATGATGCAAATGTAATGCTAGGTACTAGGTACCTTTTTACATCTTCAATGCTGTTCGTGAATAGTATTGATATTGTGCTGTGTTCGCTTTATAATCTGTCACTTATATTCTTTTAAGTTAATTCCCTTTATGTCCGGAAATCCCATGAAACGAGCCAGAAGCCGTAGTTTCCACCTGCTTCAAACAGCGAAATTTTCTGAGCTTTTTGAAGTTGCTGGAATTTATCATGACTCCATTAGATCCCATGAGACATGTTGGTAATAAAAATAATGAGAAGGAATGAAACAATTTAATCAGTGGTTTTTTTTTCATCTACCCAAACTTTCAACACCACTATATCAATCTCAAAACCAGAATTTGTCTCGATTTTATGCAATGCATTTTCTGGGTTTCTGAAAGTTGCATTCTAAAGTAAGATTTCGATTTTTTTATTCGTTTTAACAACACATCGACTTTTAAATATCTATCAGAGTCATTAGAAACGGTCACGGTGGTACTCACGCTTCCAACCTCCCCTCCTTTTAATTTTCAATAGCTATGTTGTCTGGGGATGGGAGGTATTAATTTTCTTCGTTGAGCATTAAAACGCACAGTTCTGTGCAATACCTGTCACAGACAAAGCTCATTCGTGCTTAGTAGTGCACCACGTGTGAAGAAAGCTTTTACATCTTTCTGAACGGATCATTACTAAACGAAATGCAGCGTAACATTTAAATTCAATTTGCATGAATTTAAGTGCAGTGTGAAATTTTAAAATGCGTATCATTTCTTTGCACTTTCAATGAGGATAAAAAACGTAGGCTAAAAGGTTTATCTAAAGGTCTACAGAATGAATAAGAAACCAGTACAAAAATATCTCGGACTACCATGTCTGCTCAAAAAGGCACCCCAATTTCTTTCGATTCAAATTTGCACTATAACTTTTCATAAACAGCAATAAAGTGAGGTAAAGAATTTCCAAAATATTTTTTTCACTTTGTAGGAAGTGAGCAGTTCTACTAATACATAATTGTTTTTACCTTCAGATGATGACCTTGACCTAGACCTTGATCTTAGATTTGGAGGTGCTGGTTTCTTCAAGACTCCCATGTTGTTTTCAAGAAGATCTGGCCTGGGCAGCGGACTGGTATTTTCCTCAAAATTAAATTTAACACTCGAATTACAATTATGCCCCATTAATACGCGAACGTAGACGCACAAATACAAAAAATTAAATACTGCATACGTTAAAAGACAAACTCAATATGCCCCCTGCACACGAATGGATTCTTAGTGATAAAAAAGTTATCTTATACTAGGCTTTAGTGTTGGGTTAGCACACACAAAAAGGTGTAATTGAATCAAAGGAGATATTTAATCAACCAATTGTAACTTTGATACTTCACTGTAATATCATACAAAGCGTGACTGAGTTTTGTTATGGAGAGGGATCCGAAAAAAGTATAAAATTGAATTATCTATAAAATATAGAAAAAAAATTAACAGGACTCAGCTCCTTATATAAAATTAGAATAGAATTAGCAGCTTCTTTGCTTGTTTGTTTATGGTGTTTGCGATTTAAGAGTAACAAAAAAGTGTTCAAATACAATTAACACAAATTTTAAACTTGTAAAACTTTATAAAATTAAGAATTCAGACGAAACAGGCTAATTCTTGACTACAAACTTCCGTACATTTTATTTTCTTGTGTATTTTTCAGAGGGGTTTCAAACCAGCTCCCATTGGACCAAGGCTAACTTACGTGGTGAGTCACTAGCATAAGGAAAGATAAAAACATTAAATCTTTGTTTGCTCCCCCGCCCCTACACACACACACGCACAAAACTGATGAATACATGTAATAAATTGGTCTACGTCTATCCAATTTGTTTGGTTGCGTTTGTCTCATCCACCTCTATTTTCACTCTTACTTAGTCTTACTTAGTCATTCATTATCTTTTCTGAGTCTAACTACATAATCGCTTTAAGTTCTATCGTAATTTAACCGTTCTGAATTTATGTTCTTGTCTTCATTTTCTTTCTGCAGTCGCCGAGAAAGAGACGCCCGTTCTTTGGTTCCGCGAAGCGGCGCATCCGACCAAGGTTCAAGCCCTTCAGCAGACGGCGCAAAAACTTTTGGTGGAAGGGGCGTCACCCACGCCTATTCCGCAGAAAATTTATGAAATGGAGAAGAAAATTCCCGTTCTTTGGATAGCTCTGTCGGTTCAAGCTGGCCATCTACCTTTCTATTCATTGCCACCCGATAAATGTTTAATTTATGCATCCATATAAAAAAATCCAGCTAACGTGGAATATCTACACCTTAAATGGTAGTATGACACGAAAGAGGACCAGACCAAAATAGGAAAAACCATTAAGCGACAAACTTCTTTTATATTATTAATAGCATTATGAGAACCAGGCTTTGTTTTAATTGAAATTGTTCAAAAAAATTCTCGATGATTGCCTCTAGTGCTAAATGAGTTTGCACCACCATGGCTCAACTTTTTGTACAATGGGTTTGTAACCATACTCTGTATATACATTCCTATTTCGCTTTCTTTTCGTGAGAAATAAAAACGAAAGTACAGCGTTCTTCTGATTTCGCTTTTTTCGGTTTATGGAGTGGGGCAGTGGACCAAAGCGGCTAGTTCCTGCTAAAATGGCATAGCCTGACAACAGTTTTCTTTTTTCGGACATGATGAAGTTAAGCAATGTAACTTGAAATGAATAAATGGAAGATGAGATGTCAAGCAGGAAGTAGGAAGAAGGTTCGATGGATTAGAAAAAATAATTATGCGCAAAAACACCACTGTTGTCATGACTACACACTGCGTTTCTGTTGGAGCTTGCGTAGTTTTTCCTCTTGATATATAAAAAAACAACAATAAAAAAAGAGAAATGATTTGATCGAGCAGATACATCTCTATTTGCGTTAACTTTCTTCAACTGAAAATTCATGTACTAATTATAATAGCTAAATTGCTTTTAAAAAATCAACAGACTGTTTCGGTCCAAAGGTTTTGACTTTTTTCAGATGTATTATGTGCTTTAAAAGTATTTTAACTTACGTTTTTAGCTTCAAGTTGGCCTTGGTTTAGATAATTGCTTCGATGCTCAAACTGTACGCGCCGAAGTTTATACTTATAGACTCTGTAAAAACAGTTTTGCTTTTTTAAGTTTGAGAATCATCGACAGCTGCTTCATCGACTGTTCACAGATCCACATAATTTCTTGTTACAGAATGTTTCCTTCATTGCAAACTTTCTTCGGTAGAGACTTTTTAATCCGGGTTCGTCTGGTTCATCAAAGTGGCTAGACTACCCAAGCCCGAAACTTGGTAAAATTTCTGAATACTTAGTACATACACCGCATCCTTCCCATCTACAGCCAGACAATGTCGATTGAGAGGTAGATCTTACGCCTAGAAAGCCTATTAGAGACCTTTAGCACACGCACCGTGTCTCACTACTCGTACGTGAAAATCGGAAAAGCAGATTGAGGAACTATAAAAATAATGAAACCAGTTTCTAAAAATAGACCCACAGACGTTCGCGTCATACTCACGCGTTGCTGCTTAAAGTCTGTATTTTCTGTTTCACTGCACGTCTGATTGAGAACTAAAAACTCTTTAGCTTGAAGCAAGAAGGTTAAGACCTGCACAAGAAATACACTCCTCGAGAACTTTTTTTTCAATCTTGAAAGGATTGAAGCTTAGCATTATACATGCCAATGTGAATTTGATAAAAACTGAAATCATTTGCACAAAAACATTTATTAATTTCAACAACATTTTAAAGAAGACATTTCTACGTTTGTTGCAGTTTCAAATGACTTGAGAAAAGGACTAAAAGAATTTAACTGGAAAGTATCAAATTGTAACGACCAAAAAGGTTGTTCAAAGACTCGTTTCACGGAACATAATGTGGGTAATATACAGATGTACAAAACCCTTCTTATTTAGTATAGACATTTCCTTTTTCTTCGGTTTAAGCTTTAAACTTATGAATTCAAAAGAAATACGACCAGTTTTTTTTATTTTTTATTCTAGGGTTCTTATAGTAAACAGCCATAACATTTATGTTATAGAAATTACTGCTCCATTTCGCTCATTCAATAAAACAAATAATTTCGGTTTAGAGGTTCATGTACATAATTATATTGACCTGAAGACACACATTGTCGTTTTTTTCTAACTCATTTACATCATTTGACATACGTGAGACTCATGCACTTTTTGATAGCTCCTCCTGTCTTCATCGCCCATCCGGACGTTAGGAGCCCGCTTGCTGCCGCTGAAATTCTCTTGCCATTCTTATCCCTGTTTTTTTTTTTCGTATACACATGTATTAGCTTATAAAACTTCAGGCCGGCTTATTCGGTGATGTTGCTTGGATTAGGTAGATGCATCTGCCCCTTCTTTCACTTGTAAAGCTGTTGTACAACTTACTACATGGTCTGTGTTTTCAATGTCTGTATGCGTGGCTCACAAATCTTAGTCTCGTTTTGATTATTATTAAGCTTAGCATCCGTAGGTTCACAGCAAGTTCTTTTGGTTCAGTTTTAGAGTAAGATGCTCCCGTTTGTTTTTGTTGTTGTTGGTATGCGCATGTCTCTCAATATTCTGTTTTGCCATGACCATAAGTGGGTACATATACATGTATACCTTTTGTGCCAGAACCATTGCTAGTTTTCACAGAATCTACATTTAAAACTAGGGGGCAGCGTGGTGGAGTGGTTAGCGCGTCGGACTCGAGATCTGGAGGTCGCGGGTTCGATTCCCGACCATGCCATGTTGCAATTGCCTTGGGAAAGCAATTTACCCTAACTTTCCCCAGTCCACCCACCTGTAAAATGGGTACCCAGCTACAGGCTTCATATGTACTGGTCTGCTGCGGTCTTAGTGGCGCTGCTCTGTGGCGACACAGTTACGCTGAGTAACGAAGACAAATTTCCCGAAAGGGATTAATATAGTGTATAATTTATATTAAAAAAAAATACATGAGTATACCTTTCAAGCCCTGTCTTGTTAGTGTTACATCTTTTCTTCTGATGCTGTTTTCCATTAAATGTTCGCTAGCTTGGTCTCCTTAGCATTTGACTTCAGCCCTTCCTTGTTACCGACTGTGTTTACTCTGTTTAAAATTTTAAACGTTTCTCATGCTGGTACTGTGTGACAGTGATCTAACAGCAGTATCAGCAGCCCACCTCAGGTTCATGTGGATTCTTCGTCCAACATTTTCACACCGTTTCCACACACTCTAAACAAAATTCACTTCCAAGCCTGAAATTAAACGCTCAAGCTTTCTATCCTTCCTCTAGATCTAGACTCTCCTGGATCAAGGTCCAAATGTCCAGTGGTTTGAAAATTAAACAAGAATCGCAGTAGAGCTATGTGGATAAGCAAATTAAAAATTATTAGATGAGGTACACATTCCAGCTCTAAGAATACAGACAAAACAAGTAAGCTATTGGCTTTTAGTTTACGCCTTCATCAGACAAAAATACAACAACTTATACGACACATAAATGGGCACACGGCTACCAATAAAAGTAAAGAATTAAAATTATTATAAACAATAGAAAATACATGTGTATATAAAGATAAAAGTAAAGAAGAAAACAAAATGGGTGTAGAAAGAAAACAACGATGAAGATCTGTAGAATTAGAAAGGACTCCCGAAGAAAAGGGGGGGGGGGAATACTAGATGGAAAGTCCCTGTGGAACCACGAACATTGCAGCAAAATTATATAATGAAAGAAATAATAAGCAAAACAGAATAAAAAGAAATTTATATCTTTAAAAAACGAGACTTATTGACACTGAAAATAGGAATACGCTAAGTGTATAAAGTACAAGTATATGAAATTAGCTAGACAAATTAAATTAAAAATATGCTCAGTTTCAGTAGTTACCGTGTTGTACTTGTGATCCGACGATCAGGGTTCAATTCCCAACCAGGACGCATGTTGTAACTGCCTTAGAAAAGCAATTTATCCATCTTTTCCTCACATGATCCATCTGCTTTATGGGTACTATCTAAAAGCAGTGCTTGAAATTTGTGTCCAAAAATGTTAGTATGTGAGCACCTATTAGGCAGCCCTACTGAACATGTAATGCTCTGAAATATGAGTTGAATTTGCTTTGCTGCTTATTGCCTGCTGTGCAAACTATGTAAAGTCTTGAGACTTCCTTCGGCGGTGGGAGAGTATAACCATATATCTTACAACAAAGATCTTCACTGGACAGAAGCTAAGTCGACTTTGAATTTAATCTATCTTGGTAATTCAATATACATGTACAGCTCATACATTTAGTGTACTCCTATTTTCAGTGGACCGGTAGCAGATTCTCGTTTCTGATAGATTCTTCTTTTTATCCCACCGTTTTGCTAACTTCTTTCAAGATGAAATTCCGCTACAACTTTTGTGATTCCACAGGTACTTTCTTGCTTCCACTTTTTTTCCCAAGACTCCTTTCTAAATTCTACAGATATTTACCAAGTTTTTAAGGTACTTTTCTTTTTTTCTTTTTCTTACTACACTCACTTTTTATCTTCATATTTTTTTACTGTTATCATTATGTACTACAATATTATTGCTTTTCTTTTAAAGTTAGTCGGGTGCCTATTTATGTAAGTGTCTTATACGTTTTTATTTTTTTTGTCTGATGAAGGCATTAAGCCCATAATTTACTTGTTTTGCCTGTACACTTTGAGTTGGAATATATACCTTACTTGTATTGTAATTTTTAATTTGTTTAGTGGTTTGTATACTTTAGCCGATTTAATAAAAATTGAACTTGAGATTCTGTTGCCACTTGATGAAAAGAAACTCACAAAAGCTGCGATCTGCGAGCAGCACCAACATTTTTAGAACTTAAGGGATAGGGATCTAAATTTCAACTAAACGGGATGCAAGAAGCTTACAAACAAAAAGCTGGAAAATTTTTCACTCCACTATAAAGTAAAAATAAAGTAAAAAGTAAAGAGCGTTTTATATAGCCCCTTATAAACCAATATGCTTTACATATATGTTCCCTGGCTGAGCACTACCAACTAAAGTGCCTTCTCAACTCACAGAGGAGCAGCAAATAAAGCAAATCACTCTAGCACTCTGACAAGATCTTTCACTGTCTATAGTGAAAAACTACTTCAACACAGGAGTGAGGCGAAGAAAATGATTGTAAATGCCAACCTGTCGAATGCAGGAATCAAAGTCAAACCCCAGACCTCTCGGTCTGAAAGCCAAGCGTCTACTACTAGATCACGACTTCACACATGTGAAAGTACACTTGAGAAGCCTGGTATTGGTACTGCTTCTCAACAACTGTCGATTTTAATGTTTAATACATCATACCATCATATGTAAGTGATCTTGTTCAGTTGTATGAACCATCCAGACAACTACGGTCCGCCAATCTATTCCTCCTTAAAGTGCCGAAGAAAGGAAGTAAAAAGTTAGCAGATCGATCTTTTACCCATGTCACTCCATCAGGCTGGAATTCTCTACCTCAGTCATTGAGAGAAATTTCATCATTGACTGCTTTTAAATCAGGTCTTACAACCCACCTGATGCAAGTCAATTTCTAGATTTTTTCGGTTTCCCTCTGAACAATATGGTAATGAATGAAAGTTTCGTAAGTATGTAATGAATGGAATGTACCTTTATAAATGAATGTATTTGCTTCATGCTTAAATCTAATTGTATCGCCTTGGGCCTCAAATTGAGGAAAGGGCGGGATATAAATAAAGTACATTACTATTATTATACTTTCACCCAAAAACAATCACTGGGTTCAAAACAGCTACAAAAGAAATACTTTTTGTGTAGTTTTTTTTAATAACTATAGATTAAATAGATATATTTGCTTCTGAGTTTATACTGTAACTGAAAACTCATCTATAGGCAGACAAGCATGGCTCTAAAAAAGTTAACTTTGAAATTCTTTTTGACTTCTTTCAAGACTATTATGCTTTCTGAGCTGAAGAAAATGAGCGAAAAATTGAAACTCTGTTTAATTTAAAATCGAAAACAATTGCATCTCTGAGCTATAGACCAACTTAACTCAACTCTCCTCCTACCAACTACGACCATAACTGGGTAAACATTTTTGTTTCAAGTAAACCAAAATACCTTTGAACTGAAAAAAGTTTCAAATACTCAAAATATCTATTTAAAGGGGTTTTACTATAACAGTACATACATTACAGGAGGATAAGGTTGGTAACTTGAATCAAGTTAAAATTAAGCAAATATTCAAATTACCCTGGTTCAAATCATATCAAGCCAACTGTATATATTTACAACATACATGTAAACAGAACGGGTTTAGGCTGGTTTTGAATATCTTGAGCCGGCGTAATCTTGGTGGGTGCAATATCTTCCCAATCATTTTCCAACTGTCCAATTTAATATTATTACATGTATTAGCTGGAATTGAGACTAGTCCAATACGTTAGTGCTGAACAAAATTGATACAGGGATGAGAGCGCCTTACACATTATCGGCAGAAAAGCATGCCACTGCCCAAGTTTTAATATCTTCAATAAAGTGTTCTGCTGGGACTGATAACCAACAGCTGTCCCTATAGAATATTTGATAGTCCAACTAAAAAGAGTAGATACAACTCTGCACTGAGGCCTACACAGCTGTTTAACCAAATGAAAAGAAGTGATTGCAGGGTTTTCTTTGAATTTTTCGAATTTTCCTGCTTTGGGCTATTAAAGTAAACTGCTAAAAAATCTAAAAACTTGCAGCCCTCTTGATAACTGTAAGAATAAGATAATTATAGTTGTTAGTAATGTTACAATAGTATACAAAGATTATTATTAAAGAAAAAAATTAGATGCTAATTCTATTGTTTCCTCTGTCAGGTTATTGACCACAGTTCTACCTAAAGCACATCCAAAACATAAAAAAATTAGCAGTAATTTTAGTAAAATGTAATAGATAGTCGACACTACTTCTTTTTTTTTTTAAAGTACCTGTAACAAAAAAAACAAACAACAACAACAACAAAAGCCAGAGAGATGAAAAAAGAGCAAATACAAAATAATCTTTCAGTCACACAGAAATTTTATCACAGGAAAAAGATAATTTTCAAACATTCATATAATACAATAAGTATATCAAAACCATTAATGCCACTTTTGATGCTTGTATTATGATAAAGAGTCTGTACAACAACTTATTATGTTCATTTAATAGATCATTCCAGCACATCTTTTATTAATGATCAAAGCTTTAAACAATATATAAAACAACAACAAAAACAACATAGACCCAATAAGATCTAACAACAGGATGCATGTATTCTGAAAAGGAATTAAAAGCTCAATATCAAATTTTTAATTGCCCATCCATAACTTAAGTATACGTCTTGGGTCCAAACAAAATGCAAGATGTCAGAAATTAGTTTTTTGAAATCACTTTTAAAGGTCTAGTTTTTTGTTTTATATTTTAAATCAAAAAGAGTTAAAATATTTTTTCACAAAATATTGATAATAAAGACGTTTGGAAGCTTAGAAAAATTTCTTGTTCTAAACAGCAACATCTTTGAAGGTAAAATTTGCAACGATGACTCATTCACCATGGACCCGAGACCAACACAATAGGGTACAAAATTTTTCTCTACATACAATTACAAAGTTGTTTACATTTGACTTAAGTGGTTGAAAGCAAGTTTTAGAAACATTAACAGAATTCTAGTTGTTTTTTTTTTAATCTCATGTCTCATGTAGAACGAGATTTTGTTGAGAATGAGATTGCAACATTTTACATCTGACAACATAAGACAGGATGCAAAACCACCTTTCAGATGAAATTCTGACAAAAAACCAGCAGATTGGTCCAATGAAAATAAATTGAAAGATTGTGCTTCTTTGACTATGGAATGAAAAACATTGCCTAAAGGCAGGTACCACGAACTTGGGGGTCTGGAGCAGTTGAAAACTTTGTGTGTTCATTTCTAATTTATTTACAACTGTTTTGTCTCCATTTTTGTTTGTCTGACTCAAAATGTGAATAAGGCATCTGCACAGGCAGGCATAAGTGTGAATTTGTAAAATAAATATGAATTTTGAAACAGTTTTGTGGTTGTTACTGTGACATTTGTAACTGACATAATTTACCAGTTTCCTACAACTGTGCTAGAGTACACTTAAATGTTCCTGACGGTTTCAGGCATGCCAAACTTCTTCTAGGTAAAATGATGGGACCGTAGTAAATTCAGCACTGGAGGAAGTTGGTTTGGTTGATTGTGATAGGTCTTTATCCTAGACAAACTTACTGAGTCATACCTATAAATAGCTCAAATCACATGAACAGGTTTTGTGAACAGTTTTACGTCACTGGAAAATTTTATGTCATTCTCGCAGGTTTGGACAGCCACTCAAGGGGCACCTGAAACCCATACAAATCCTCATTAGAGAAAAAAAAAGAACCCCAAAACATTATTTTTGTTTGTTTGTTGAGTTTGCATAGTCATTCACCTATCTCCTCCCCCTTCACTCTCTCTCTCAACTAGTTACAACAGTAAAAAGTGAACAGTTTAAACTCAATGCATTACTTCAATCTTTTTGACAAAAAATTTAGTTGTGACCATTAAGTCAATAAAATACGCACACAAAAACATGCTCATACCTCGTAAACACAACCACACACACCTGCACACCATCACGCACACGCTGTTGGTTGAAATATCGGAAACCACTGACAGGGACAACACCTGTCACTTACAAATGGAAAATCTGCCAGCTGTTGTGCTGTAAGTCCTGCAGCCAACTTTGTACAGCAATTGTGCCGCCAGGAATCACAAGCCTCAAATGCCACCCACAGTTCGCTTTCTCCCTTTTCTCTACAACATTCAGTTATATCAGTTATCACACACACCCTTATCACAGTCCAGTTCCTCTTCATCAGCCTCCTGAAGTATCCTTACAAGATTCAATTTCGCTTTCGATGGTATCTTCCTTGTTGTGTCACTCAGCTTCCTCTTCTTCTTAGCTTATTTTTCCAAGAAAAATACCGCAGTACTGATCAGTCAGTGAACGCAAAAACACAGTTGCGAAGGAGAGTTCGCACTCAATATCTATCTATAAAAGTGAAGACTGCACCAGATGAACCTAGATTACAGTGCTACCGAGTCTGTTTTTTCCTGGTCAAACTGTTTTAATGCAAAAACAGTCCACTGAAATCGATCAGCAGAATTTAAAAGCTGTCAGTCAACAATGGGTGCATTGAATTACGGTAAAAAAAATGGTCGCCATTTTTCCTGTGGAATGGGAAGTAAACCACACCTACTTTTATGAACTAAGAATGTTACAGAGAGCTGTAACTATAGAGGTTTTTACCTTTCTGAGGGTACATTTTTTTAATCTTTTTTCTTTAACATTAGTTAATATAGATAATTTCTCTATGCCATAGACACAATTTTAAGTACTTTGGGCGAGTTCAATTTTTTCACCTCAATGTCCATGTTTCACGGACCAACTTTTGGGAATACCTCATTCATAAGAAGGGACAGATTTTTATAGAAAAAAATGGTGTGCATGTGTGATGTTTCTTCTAAGTAAGGCACTTGTAAAAACAATTGATTTTGAAGAGAATCCTTTAAAGACAGCGGGGAAATATATTATTCAGATTTGTTACAGTTAGTGAGTTACTAAAACTATCAATTAAAAGTCGTCTTCTAATGATAGAAAAGAAAATCAAGGTTGGTCTAGATAATGACTTTCGAAAAAAGAAGCTAGGAGGACTTTTTAAAATTCTTGGGTTAAGACAAAACCTTTTTCAGTAATGAGATAAGGCAAGATAGATTTTTATTCATCCGGTAGGGAATTGGTTTTCATAGTTGCAAATCACATATTTATGCATATTAAACAGTAAAACATAGGAATAATAATTCAAAAAGTAGACCTGGATGTGAGCCCAAATATAATTGCCTGAAAATTTAGAATGTGCGGGTCCAGGGCGGAGCCAAGGGGGACAGGGGGCCCCAAGGGGGACAGCGTCCCCCTGAAGGCGAAGCTGAAGCATTTTTAAGAAAAATTATGCCCAAAACCGTCTCCTGACATCTACTCTTTTAATTCCCTGCCAATACTATCACCTCCATCTCCTAGCACATTTTCCCCAGAATTAAATGTTTTCAGATTCATATTTAAAATAAACATTAATATGCCTCACAATTTGTAAAGAGTGAATGAAAAATTTACTCACCGTTATACCAGATACCGTAATCTAGCCTTTGATCACAAAAGTGACAAAATGCCATGCCTGGTTTAGGCAAATTTCTTACATTATCCGAGAGGTAATCACCATTACAGTCCTTTTCTTCCAACCATTGCCA
>BMAT01005053.1:215727-230759 GCA_019649035.1 Elysia marginata
GGATGAGCTATCTAATAAATACATTAAAGCTGCAGTAACCTGGAATTTTATATTAGCAGATGTTTATCAATCTTGCTTAAATTGTTGAAAACAAATAGCCAAAATATTTTCTTTGGTTAAACCTTAATGTATCTCTGTGTGCATATAAAAATTGTACAATCATGCTCCATCTCAAAATCGTATAAGCTTATAAGCTTTCATAAAACTTCCGTATTCTTACTTTTATTCAGACTAATAGTTGTTATTTTCCTTTGAGTTTTTCAAAAACAACTTACACTTGACCAAGTTGATCTTAACAGCAATAGGAAGCCTTAAGAATCCTGGAATTGCCTTAGAGAATTTGACAGTGTCACGGACCATATTCTCAGCAACCTGGATGTAGGAGTCAAACCGTGGTAATCTGTCGTCAAAGTCTATGCCTGTACTAGCAAATATGAGATCATATTCTGGGTCTGGTATTCGAGGTCTCCTGCCAAACATCTCATTCTGCAGCCTGCAAAACTCCTGGAATTTAGAAAAAAATTATTTAAGAATTGTCTTTTGATTGTATTCAAAGCAATCTCAGTTGGGATTTTATGTATGGTAAAGTAAAAGGACATTACCTTTTTTTTAAGCAGGCAAATATGTTACTTTTTGAGGCATTGTTATTTTACTGATTTTTTAAATTGTGTTAGTTTCTATGGTTTGCTTCAGCAAAATCCCACAAAGGAAAAGAAACATGCACATTTGTTGCCAATTTAAAGTTGTCAAGTTATGAATATCATCAAGAACCAACAAACCCTAGAAAAGGCACACATTTGGAAAGCAAGAGTGTGTGAGTCTGCCCAGATTTAATACAAACAGTACTGGGATATATCTCTCTAATCCACATTGCACTTTCTTTAACCTTAGCAATATCATTAAAACTTGTAGATTTCTTTCAACTTTAAGTTTAAAGAACTATACAAGATTTGTTTTTATATATACAATCTATAATAAGAATAAAGCTAATTAGTTTACAAGAAAAAAGGGCAAGAAAGCAGATTATACAAACCAAATGTTCTGCAGCCTTCCGATCCAGTTCATCCTTGGTGAAAAACTTTATTTTAGCCTGTAAATGTTTGTAATATGCTTCCTTAAGAATAAATATAACTTGTTCTTTATCTTTGTAGAGCTCCTCTATACTCAAATGATTTGAATCTACTGCTTCACATGAACCACACGAAGGGCTGTCTATGCTGCTAGCAACAAGATCATGATCAGTCAAACTACTGCAGTGTCTCAGAGTCTGTTTGTGTTGCTGTAGCGAGGAATGCCAGGAAATGCTCTTGTCTGCGGTATCCTTGTCATCAGGGTGAGCACAGTTTGTGTGAGTGTGGGGCACCAGGTGTTGCTGCATGTACTGATCAGTACCACCACCTGGTGAGCAGTACGGAGAATTAGTGGAGGAGCTAGAGCCGCACACACTGTCAGGGCTGTGAGCAAAGCTTGTAGACAGAGATATCTGTGAAGAATGTGATTTAGAAGATGGTTTTGAACAACAGGAGTCCAAGGCCTCACATGGCATTGACGAGATTTTTGACGCTAAGCTGTCTGGGAGACGTTTTGGTAGTTTGGAGCACCTTAGAAGTATGCGCTTCCTTTCCTTGTTGCCTATCTTTGTATCAGTATAGCCTTCTAAACAACAGGGCTCAAACTGAATTGAAATGGAAGTGAAGGTATGTAGAAACCAAGAATCGCTTCCCCCAATCTGCCTCCGTAACAGTGCTAAGGTTGGACAACTGTTCATGTTGGCTAGGCATCTGAATGGAAGATAATGTAAAAAAGCTGGTATGAATACACACACACTTTTATGATCAAAATAAACCAACTATCTTTATCAAAGTCATGTTTTCGCCTATTACAAAAAATGACTATAAAATGTCCTATCTTTTCAGCTCCAACTAAATATAGGCAAGATAAAGGATGCACATTTATCCGCGTAACAAGAGGTCATGACTGTAGTGTTGAAGGACAAAGTCTATTCAGCCATAACAAAGAAAATAACACTGCTTTAGAAAATCTATTACGCTGGATTTATTCTTTTTAATTTTATCATAGAGCGTTATATCTGAAATGATCTAACAATTGAAAAAAATCATAATTCATGTCAAACCTTGTCAAACCTTGAATCTTTTGCAACAGTTTTAGTGTGATTCTCTTTATACTATGAAATAATTATGATGCTGTATTTAACAGATATGCATTCTGCATTAAATTTCTTAAGCTATAAAAGAGAAGCTGTTTCAACTCTCTAAGTCCGAGGATATATTTCATGCTTTCAAGAAGGGTTTTGGAAACTTGCCAAAAGTGAGGGGCGGGTAACTTTTTTTTGTTTTGAATGGATTGTTGTTGCTATATGAAGAAAATGTCAAAGCAGTTGGAAATATATGGATTTTCTTAAAAACAGAGATAAATTGATCAAGATGTGTTTACATCTACTTGTGTAATACTTTTTGAAACGTTATGCAACATAAAAACACAATAATTTCACACATCTAAAAAAAACTTAGTAAATTCACTTGTAACTGCCTAGATCTGGTCTTTTTTAATTCATTAGATGCATCTCTCTCCAAGCGCAAAGTTGTGTGTTGACAAAGTTATCCATTTCTGAATTATAAAGTGCTAAAAATACGCTTACGGGACTTGTAAAATCGATTAAAATCAAACTTTTGCTTACAACGCAACAGAGTTAAACATAGATATAAGACACTAGCAGCCAGCACATTGCAGCTGTAACTGATTGAGAGGTAGAATAATGTAATATATGACTGATGACTGAACTTTTATCTAAACAACACCCCATGTATTTCTGTCTTATGTTATATCTCTTCCCCCCGCCCCCATTCCCTGTCTCTCTTTCTCTTTCTTTCTCTTCAATTTTATAAAGTAGACAAGGTCTCTTTAGGCGCATTTTGTGTTAAAATCAAAGTTAAAGAATTGCAGAAAATTGTCATAAAAAGTTATTGTTCTTACACACAATGGGTATTTTATAGTTATCATTGAGTCACAGGTACATGTATGATTAGTATGTATACTAACCCCACACTGGGGTTGCTCGCCAGTTGTATTGGCCCCGCTCCAGTTCAAAGAGTAAAGGAAAACATTTGTTTAAAATTTCCAAATGGGAATACCTGAATGAAACCAAGCCCTGCTCACAACAAACATCAGTGGAAGATGATTTATAAGAATAGGTTGTGTCTTCCATTAACATCCTCTTGCTTCCCTGGAAATCTTCATGCCCCACGTAGCCGGCTAGTACCCTTGAGAAAATTCCCTGATTCTGCAATTTGCTCTCCAGCTGTTCCTGAAACTTTATCTTCTTCAGTTCCAGTGTATCATTTGTATGTTTGTTTGTCGTGTACCGGCCAGTTTTAATGGCTGCAGACAAGATACAAATAGATATTATGAAAACTTTAAGAGGTCTAGGTTTAAAATATTGTGCCATAAGTCATAAATAACAATAGGGTTCATTTTTTTTATTAAGTTTATTTTTTTTACTTTCTTTCACATGAAAAAAAATTCTACTAATATAGCCACAATATCAGATAATCAGTCTCAGTATGATTCACTTAAATATACAACAACCCACTTCTGAAAAGGGTTTTGAAGTAGCTTTTGCGACAGTGATTATTGAAATGCTAAGCATGTAATCTTATAGCATTAGAGTGTTAAAATGCTTGGACACATTTGTCCTCATAAAACAGATAGTATACAATGCTATAAAACTTTATAATATTGTTTTAGTTCGGCATTTTAAAGATCCATCACTTGATCAACTATTCCAATAATACTTCTAAATATAGGGATAGGGGGGTGCAGGTTATACCGTAATCCTACCTCTCCCACCCCACCTTTCCCCCATAAAGAGCATGTCACGTAGCGAAGTTTTAGTGCAAAGTGTCAGGAAACCAAGGGAGACAAAAAAATTTACCCTGTTTCCTCCCCTTTTTCAGCAGCTCCTCTACGAGGGGTGGGGGATGGATTTACCCAGCTAAAAAAGTAGGGGATGAAATTACCCTACACTGCCCTATCTGATGAACAAAAATCTATTATCTGAGGTTCTTTTTCTTTCTCTCTCGGTCTCATCTTACACATGTAGCAAAAAGTTCTAAAAAATTAGTTTACAGATTAGGCTGCCAATTTTCAAAGTCAAACATACCTGGCTTTCAAAACAAGCATTAACACAAAACCCAGCATAAGGTTAGGCCTAAAACTAGCAACAAATTTAATGGCTCCTTTAAGTACCATTTGATCTATACAGCTTATATTTCATAAGATGAAAAAAATCTTGAACAGATTAAAAAAATGAATATTAGCTTACACACAGTAATCTTTTCAACTTAAAATTGTCTATAACTAAACAACAATTTTTCAGCTGAGGGAACTTTTTATTTTATCTTTCTTTATTTTCTTTTTGTTTCATTCTGGTTTTCATTTTGTCTCTATTTGAAAGAAGCCTAAGACAATCAACAAGTATGGCTAAAAATACTTTTTGAATGGATTTTACCTGTCTAATTGGGAAGTTTTTCTGTACATGCACCTGGCCTAATTTTGCGTCTTTTTAAAACAAAGTCAACTGAATTTAAAAAGTAACCTTTGAGTCAGAGCTGAGGGATGAATGAACTCTACTCTTACCATCTTTAGCCATTCCAACTGCCACACACTTCTCATGTCTACACTTTTGACACATTTTCTTCTGACCATATTGTATGAGACACATGCTGCTTTTATCACAAACATACTGCTTGTAGAAACGAAGACTGCGGTGGAAGAAACCCTGAGGATGAAAAAAATAGATATGCAATTGAGACCTCAATTTCAAACACTGTCTAATAATCTGAATTTCTCATCTATAAATTCAAAGTTTTCTACATGTGAGGTTTCTTTTTAGACTTTGGCTTTGTTAAATTTGAACTTATAATTCAAAAATTCATAAGGCTTAATTCTGTTAATTCCAAGTTTACATTGAGGCCTACAGAAACTTTTCCTCTTAATCCCTAGCAGGTTTCCTCCCCAAAAGCATGAAATCTTTATGATAAACATTCACTGTACAAAGTTGCTACCCTAAATCCTACACAGAGGTGTTTGTGGCACATGGAATCGTTTCTTTAAATTGTGAGTAAGGGCCACTGATAGAAGAGAGAGAAAAAGGTGCTATAGAACTTAGAAATTGATTGGCAAATAAACCTGGTTCTTTGAGTAGGATTCAAATCCCCTTGATTCAAAGCTTTTCTTCACTCCCTAGAGATTTGAATTATGAAGTTTTCACTGTAACAAGCTAAAAACTCCCATAAAAAGAACACGATCTTGTTAACAATTCAATTTCTGAAACTCGTAGTACAGTGCTGCTTGCAGAAAGATGAATTTTCTGGTACTACTTGGCGTGGGCAGAAATTTTGGTTTAAAAAAGGAAACATAACTAAAAATCGTTAAAATCAGAGGCAACAGATCATAATAAATAAATCAGTCAGCGGTTTGAGGCAGCTGATGCTGGTGAATTTCTTCCTCTTCAAAAAAAACAAAACAAAACAAAAACCAATACATGAAAAATTGTGTATATAGCATTTCCACAAAATGAATCTACTTGCGCAGTTTATATATTTTGACACAGATAAAATGTGTAGCATAAGGCCTAAAAAAGTTCTTAGGCAGTAAACTAATACCAAGACTATGACCTCAGTTATTGCATTTTGAAGGTTTGTGATCACTATCAGTCACTAACCCATTATCAAGAAAATGGAGAAGAAAATGCATTTGAAGATTTTTATGAATTTTCAAAAAAGATTGTATAGATCTGCTAGACTTTTATTGAATTGATTATCTCATTTCAAACCACCATTTTAGTTCTTTTATGATTAAACTAAAAACCAAAAATTTTTTAATGAAAAATTTCCATTTGCGAATAGACTCATTTTGTATAAAGCCTACACGGTTATACTTGAACTGTCCTGTTTAAGACATTTTTATGAACTACATGGTTCAAACTTCTCCAATTTGAAATTCTTTTTTGAGTTTTTGCCAAGGGATGTACAGTGAATATGCTTTAATAACTTTTGGCAAAAGTATTAACTCGGTATGTGGAAATAGTCATTTATATAAATCACAATGAGAATAGAGTAATAAGAAATATAACACAATTTAATATAAATATGGTATTTTTAACACTCACTAAAACAAAAAAAAACCTTCCTTGACACAAAACACTCAACAGTAGGGTAAAAAAATCAATGTTTGGTTGCAGTTCTTTCTATTCCAAAGGAAAAACCAACTTTTGTACTGAGTTGCTTATTTTTTTTGCATACAATTAAAAAAAAAAAGGTCTAAACAGTGATCCATAGCTGAAAATAGCTATGCACAAAAATTGTTAAGTATAGCAAATCACTCAAACTAGCCATCAAAATGCTGACTGCACAGCCTGTAAACTAGTGAAAAGTACATTGCTGCTTTGAGGGTTCAGTCTGCAAAATGCAAGCAAGGCAAAAGACTTGGCCAATTAGCCTTGATCACATTCAAGGAGTCAAATTATTATCTTTAACAATCAAATGTCATACTAAACAGTGATTTACAAATAATCTTACTCTAATCTGATTAGATACTTTGTAAGCTGACAGGATCCAAGAAATAGCCTAACTTCAGTTCCTCCCACTCTCATGCCTGCAACAACTTGTGTCATATTCAATGGTGGACGCCCCCCCCCCCCTCCTCTCGTCAAGCTTACTAGTTACTTTAAAATTAAATGACAGCTTTGACGTCTTTGACTAATGTGACTTGACTAGTTGATAGTGACATTGTTGATGCACATTAGTCAAGGCTACTCTTGGGTGTTAACAGGCTGATGGACCTTACAGTTACATCACATTTAAAGGTAGAATTTCTCGCAAAGTTAAGAGGCAGGCAGAAAAGCTACTACCTACTTTTAGTCAAATGATTTTTAAAGGACTTTACCTTGCAAGCCTCACATGTATTGACACCATAATGGAATCCAGCTGCAGGAGCACCACAAACTCGACATGGTGGAAGATCTTTTTTCTTCCGAACAGTTGACGCTTCCACACTCAAACCCTTGGATTCTTTACTCTTCTTGCGACCCATCGTTTTCACTGGTTTATCCTGGTGGAAAATTGGATGTAAATTCAGACAATTATATGATTAGCTTTCACTCAGACGAGGCCCTACTGCGCATGCTGATGGGAACAAAGTCTTGGCCAAAGCATTACTATTAGTAGGCCTACTGGAAATGAAATGCAGCTGATGCACAAGATCCTCAGACTGCCTTCTAAATAGTATTAAAAAAAATAAATTAGAGAAACTTGGCTGTTGAAGGAGTAAACTAAAGGAGTCAAATCAAAAGGATATCATTTTAAAAAAAGAGGGGACCTTAACTTTAACTTAAGTAGCTTAGTGCGGGGTGGCGTTGGGGGGGGAGATTATATGTGCTAGACCTTGATCTGGTTTGTAAACATTTACAAGTGACAAGTGTGTACCTGTCTTTTTTTTTTTATTAATAACAGTATTTAGTGCTCTCCTCTGGGTAAAATTACAATGCAAAAAAGGCCTATTAAGATTACTTTTAGACAAACATGAATCTTGAAATCTTGAGTAATTTAATTCTTATTGGAACTAAAAGTAAATGCCTAGAACTATTAGTAGAAGTAGAAGAAGACTCGTGCAAGAGTTGTTATGATAATTGGCCTTTTAAGACATGTATGATGTAGACTATACAGATGGTTTAAGTTGTCTGGGGAACCTCTGTACCTGCACTAAATAAATTTTTTATGTTCTTTTATAGTATTTATAAGTATAACAATGGCCGGATGCTGTCAATGTCCAGTGCACCAGATATCTACGATTAGACTCTGCCAGCATCCGATGGATGTATAGTCTTAGAAGAAGGGGAGAAAGACATAAAACTATGAAACTGTTTGATCCCCAAAGTCGATTGAAGTAGATTAATCTTCCAAGAGAAGCTAAATTGAACTCTTTTAGCATGCTTATTTCTAAACTCCAGTTAAGTCTTTTTAAAAAAGAAAACTAGATCTAGTTTTAACATAAAATGGGTATACCTGCCTAGCTACACAGGATCTATAGATCTATCCCTAGATCCGTAGATGGACCCAGATAAAATGCCTCCTTTACATAGATCAAGATTGTAGAGACTAGATGATTTAAATTCCAGTTTAGACATAGACCTAGATCTAGAAAGCTTATAAGTTTATACGTAGATATGCTAACTCTATACATTCTTATGACAGTCTCGTGGACCTCTGAAGTTCAAAGTGACATTCTCAAATTTCTTAGAAGGTAAATCTAGATTAGACTCTAGATCTAGATTCTATATCTAGTCTAGTGGTTGTAATCCCACTCTATTTGAGATTTTTCTCGATATAATTATGTCATACATGCCTTTAGGCGAGATCTAATCTAAATCTAGTCTAATCTAATTTGGATATCTACTAATCTAGATTCCCAACCTTGACTTAATTTCATCACCACGACATTTGATTCTACATCGAGTCGTCCCCATATATCCGCGTCAGAGCAACAAGATAAGTTTTGTTTATTCCTCCAAGGTTTATTCGTACCAAGCCCTAGGCCTAACTGCGCCTTCCGGAACAGTGGGCTGCCTACAGACAGTACAGTAGTAGCCTCTCTGTGTGTCCGACTGTTCGTACGCCTACCCGGATTAATCATTAGAGGATCGGGAACGAGCGACATTACGGCATATCACTCCGTGTAGCAGATTTTAATCTATTTGAAAAGAACAGTGGTCATAAAAAATAACCAAATAACGGTAATGATTTGTGAAAAAGAAAAACCAACAGAAATTTATAGATCTAAATCGTATTATGTCGGGGCTATGTGTGAAGAGTACAAACAGACTACCGGTACCCATTTTCATCAGTAGTATATGCCTTAATCTAAAAAAATGATTTGTTCCAATACATTGTCAAGCTTATAATATGGATGATAAAGTGACGATCATTAGGCCTACATACCGGTGGCAGCATTAATTTTGCAGATGAAGCTCCAGAATAAATTTTAAAAATAAAAAAAAACAACTTCGGAATAACTTTTAATACTGTAATTTAAAAAAAAAACCTAAGTGGAAGAAACAACAGAGACGAAAAATAGGTCTTTCCAAATCAGTTTTGCGAGCATAAAAAGAAAGGAAACACAAAAATGTGGTTGCCTAATGGGGTTGACGTGTTTGAAGATGTAGGCCTAATCGCACCATGGATTCTTTAAACTTTTCATCCCCTGTAGGCCCTACCTTTTGATTTCTTTTATGCCTACCATTTAGCTTTTTAACGTAATTTGCTTATAACTACAAAACATAATTATCTTCCTCTACATCGTTTTATTTGTGTATTTTATTTTTAGCCATGGTCATCACATACATGGCAATAGTGTTTTTGTTTGTTTTTTCTTTTTTTTTTCAAACTACGCTAATTGTATGGTTCCTTAATAATAATATTATTATTTTGTTCAAGTCGATGTTTCAATGTCAACTATATTGTTATCTATGAGACAGTTTTACACAGAATAAAGCGCTTTAGACTTGTGAAAAGGGAAAGCGCTATATCAGAAATAAATATTCTTAATATTATTAACTCAACGATGTCGTTTTTTTAACACCTCTTATGACAACGGGCAAAATCGCTCTGACTAGCCGTGACCTTTGGTGGATGATTTGAAGGACAATTCCTTGCTGAGACTAAAAATAGAACTTGTCTTACATTCGTGGATGTCCTTACATTGACCTCAATATACCCTATAAGATTTTTTTTGTCATAGAAATCGCAAACCCATGCGTACTGAACGCAAACGTCTATTAATTAAACAAGGCATCAAAGCTTAAAATTTATAATTGGAAAAGTTTCCAATAGTCGCACAAAAAGTTGCAATTAACAGCAAACTACCGATAGGTTAAAAGAACATGTTGATTCAAATTTTCAATCTGAATTCAAAGTAATCGCCATTGACTTCCACTTCCATGAACTGTGGAGGAAAGAACACTTTTGATAAAATTAAAAGAAGTTGAAAAAAGATGAATAATTGTAGCAATCTAATAAATACTGATTTCAATGCATCTCACCATCTCAGAACTAGGTGATAGGGTGGCGAGTGTAATACGAGTTTGTGTCTCTGAGTTGGGATCACACACACATTAAGGTTTCTTTTTCCTCGTAGGCCTATGTCTGAAAATCGATAACTTCGACAAAGGTAAAGATCTATTCAAATAAACGAAGAGGCCAATAAAAGTTTAGTCAAATCTAATCTGTATGTTAAATTTCATTGTTGCATATTCTTCAAGTTCAAAGATGACGCAGACGTGTGTGTTCTGTTTACTGAAATGAATCTTCCCAGAATCCCTATAATTATTGTTTTTTTTTAACCACTGTTGGTGATGCTGTGAAGCGTTTTTTTTTCAAAACTTTGGTAATGCTGATGATGTTCTGTGGCGTATTTTTCTAAAACTTTGGGAATGCTGATGATGTTCTGTGGCGTATTTTTCCAAAACTTTGGGAATGCTGATGATGCTCTGTGGCGTATTTTTCCAAAACTTTGGGAATGCTGATGATTCTCTGTGGCGTATTTTTCAAAAACTTTGGTGATGCTGATGATGCTCTGTGGCGTATTTTCCCCAAACTTTGGTAATGCTGATGATGCCCTGTGACGTTGTTTTCCAAACATTTGCTATGTGGAGTTGTTTTTTTAAATGTCTGCTGCTCTTGCAAAGTGACGTTTTTCCTAACCAGCGCTGATGACGTTCTGTGCGTACTTGGAAGAAACTATTAAACTGCTGGTCAAATTATTAAGTCATACGCTACACTCAACCGAAGTAAATAAAGCAGTACAAAGTAAATTGGCCTCAACTGCATAACTTTATAGTACTGATGTTTTAAAAGATGAGTGCTTACAACTTGGTAGTTAATATTATCTTTCGAGGAAAACCAATTTAGTACCTTATTTTAAATAAAATTTATTTTAGTTGGCTATACCTTTGTTACGTTTTCTTTGAATTACAAGAAACTCATAAATAGAAGCACGAAATAAATACGTGTGCTGTTTTATACTTTTAATATTATTACGAGCTTGAAACGGTGGTGTCTAAGTGAACTTCTAAATAAGATCATTTTAAACCAAGCTAACCAATTTCACACCCTTTCTTACGGTTATATGCTATACCATAAACAATAAGTTGGCAACACCGTTGTAAAAGCCAAAAACAGATTAAGTTCCGACATCAAGGTTAACCTGCACTAACGATAAAGGTCTGTAAAAGTGCTCCCCTCGTGACAGTTGTTGAATTTAAAAATCTAGTTATTGCTTCTACAATTATTGCACTATTTCAGTGTAGCCTACATTTCAGAGAAAAACTTTTTAAACTAAGAATTCACTCACAACTGAACAACTAAAATGGTCAACAAGAAAAGCGCAGAAAAAGCCAATTCACAGAGGCCTCAAAACCACATTCGCACTCTATTGTTTGGACCTTGTGCAAACAGCGCCTCTACAGGGGGTGAACTACTCTGTGCATAATATTACCCAATGGTTATAATTATGTCGAAGCGGTCGGTTACAATGTTGTCCCGGCCGCACAATTCACTTACCAGACACGATATTGAAGCTTTAAAAATTTTTATGGTGGTGTATTTTAGTCTTATACACCGCGTAGTGCGCAGGCTGCCAGTAGCTTCTCACGATAAGAGCAATGGGTGAATTAAAATTCATGTCTTCCTACATGAAACGTTTTTTAAACACAAAGTTTATTTTATACCTCTAAATTCCAGTTGATACCTGAAAACCTTTGATTGTTTGAGACTTCAATGATTTATTTTCAAATGCAACCAGACTATTTCATACAGTTTCGATTTTTCGCGTTTGTCAAAATATTTATCTGCCTATCTGACGATCTATTTCTCTGTCTGTCCTATCTAACTACCTATATAACTCCTATCATAGAATCTATCTATCTATCTATCTATACATTGTAGCCTAGTCCTACCTTTTTCTATGCGACACCATGTTTCTCGCCGTCCGGTTGGTAGGCGCGTCATCAGGCAACATAAAAATATCTATCTATCTATCTATCTATCTATCTATCTATCTATCTATCTATCTATCTATCTATCTATCTATCCATCCATCCATCTATCTATCTATCTATTTATCTATATATCACCTATCTATTGATCTACCTACTTATCTATATATCACCTATCTATTGATCTACCTACTTATCGATCTATCTATCTTTCTATCTACCAAATTATCTTGTAAACGCACAACCATTAACACATACAAGTGCACTTTCTTATAGTTCCTACTCACAGAGAAATATGTCACAATCTCAAACGTTGTCTCGTATAACAAACTTCGTGGTCGTATTGAAACTGCAGTAGCTTTCAGAGAATTCGCTCGATCGAATTTTCTATCACTCTATCAATGATTGCAAGTTCTTTACTATCAACCAACTGTATTTAAAAAAAGCTAGCCACACGCGCTAGGCCTACTATCAAGAATAAAAAAAAACTGGGCCTAAAGACCCATATAGCATGACACTCGCCGCTTTGCGTAAATGTCGTTATCTAATCTGTGATAAAAGCATAATCACATTTTTTAAATTCTTATATGGAGTTCAAATTTGAACCTTTGAATCTTCAATTGCGTAGTTTAGAGTCCTTCGCCAGAACTAAGCCAAACTTTGTAATCAGTATTATCTTTGTGGAGTCATTGGTTTCCAAGTGATCAATTCTGACCTCTCCAAAGCCACCGAGTAGGCCTATAGATCGATTTTGTTCGCTCTAAACATACAAATTCTGTCGATGCTTTTGTTCTTTCAATACCTAGGATAAGTTCTTCGTTGTATTTCTTGTTTGCTCTTATTTCGTTTTGATCGGCAAAATTTGAATAAATTTCAAAACCAACTTCAAAATTTCTATGAATGTTGCAAATACTTGAAAGAGAATGTTACATTCCACGAGTATTTTTTAAACATCAGTAGCCTGTTTCATTTTTTAAATTGACAAGTATATGTTATACGCAGACCAAACCTATTAAATCTAAGTGGCATATTTTTGTGCTGCTGAAGTGAAAATACCTGTAAAATGCAATAATGTGAGGAGCTGAAGCCGCTAAATCTAAAGAGTTAAAAACACGGGCCTTCAATACCAGGCACCAGAAGCACATGATTGCTTTAAGTGCACAAAGAGATACGCCCGAATTGCACACATAAGCTCGGCGACCTGTTAAGTCATGTACCAGCCTTATATAACTGATAGTGATCAACAGAGGGAGGAGTAACTGGGGATAGATAAGAGTCAACTATTCATTATATATGCCAGAGACAGAACAAATATTGTAGAATTTGCGTGATTGCAAAACTATTAGAGCAACTGGCTATGCGTTGTTCATTTTTTCTAAATACAAAAAGTACTAAAAACGTAACCAGAACACTTCGCATATCAAAATATTTTACGTTACGAAACAGACGTTTTAATTTGGCCACGAAGTTTTATTTAATTAACAAAAAAAAATATTTCTGATCCAGGCTTACATAGACAGTTGAAAAGCTCGTAAATTTTAGTTTACTGCCAAGATCTAGATCTATTTTGCCGGAAAGCCGGAAAAGATGCACTTTTTCAATGGAGGAAGTGCATAGGACAAATCAAGACAGAGCGTTAAAACCTGAACTGTCTTCATCGTCTCAATATTCGTTTTTTCACTATTATCACCATGCGGTTCATTATGAAACTGGGCTCAAGTTCGGCCACAGTTTATCGACATACGTGTCGTTTGACTAAACCGAGTTCACGCGGCTCAACCCTAACTACGTTTTTACTCCATGACCACGATTGGACGTTGAAGAACTCTCCAGACCTACATAATACAGGCTTAAGTTTTTGCTGAAAATTAATCTTTGTCTCTATCTGTAGGCAGGGAGGATGAAATCGCTGTTTATTTGTACATGCATTACAGTTTCAAACCGTTACCCACCTATCATAATGAGGGCATACTAGTAGTAACGTTTATAAAAAAATGGGTAGGTTTAAATGACTTGAAGTAACCTTTATCAAGACCAATGTTTGATATTTGCTGTAAACGAATCTCATGTCTCAGTCTGTTTTACCCACATTCCACACAACATCCGTTATTTATCATGACTCTATTGACTTAAAACTTATGAGTTTAAACAATTGTTAAACTTGAAAAAGAGCCGGGTTCTCCCGTTAGTAGAGCGTCAACAGACAATAGCTGTGAAAAAGCTTTTAGGATCGGACGATAAACAATGTTGTCTGGCCAGCTTGAGTTAAACATAAACGGCTTTATACCATACGAGAGATCCACTTGACTGGCTAAATTGTCTAAATCTGTGATGTATACGCCGTTGGTTTAATTCTAAAACCTATATTATTTATTTTCTGAACTTTTTTTTCCTGTCCACGATAAGCCTATTATCCACCCGATAGGGTGCATCAGTCATGAAATAAAGTGATGAAGTCACCTATTTTGACTAGAGACAACAAATTTTAATATACCAACTTATCTCGTCTAACCCATGGTAACTTCAGTTGTAATTATGTAAGTTATACATGCATCTCCTTGAGTATATCTAGTGTCTTGTATAGAATCGGTAGAAAAGTGATAAAATGGGAACAGAACAAATGTGACTGTTTCTGTTTACATTACTTTTATTCCTACAACGAAATATAGACTAAACCTATTTCACTATTACTTTACAAAAAATAACAATTGATAAAAATTTATTGAAATCGTCGACCACTCAGTAGTGTATAACTTTTTATTTCTGCCTCACTTAATACTTCCCACCCAGCCTCTTTTTCGCTGTCTCACCTTAGGTTTTCTGGATAAGGTACCTTTTATCTCTTTCTTTTGCCTCTACCTTGTTCTTTCTCCTTACTTCTATAACTGCTAGTAGCACTACTCCTACTTCTATAACTACTACAACTACTCCTACTACAACTACTACTACTACTACTACTACT
>BMAT01005053.1:242384-266313 GCA_019649035.1 Elysia marginata
AAAAAAAACAACAAAAAACAACCCATTGTTTGTAAGTTTTAAGTCTTCGTCATGTTAATAATACTATGTTTTAATAAGATTCTCAGAACAGTCTATAAATGGGCTTTAGAAATTAAATTGGGTAAACTCAATTTAATTCATAGCACTATTAATTTTCAGGTCAAAATGTATCAACTTGGAAGATTTATGCATCTGTCCAGGAAAGGTAAGAATCTCTTTGCTCAATGCTTAACGCAAGCCATGCTAAAACCAGAGAGAAAAATCTGTGAAAAAATTCTAAAATCTGTATTAAAAATAAGGTACACAACTCAAATTTTTTTGGAATAACTTAGTTTTTTGGGTGTTACTTCCCTTGGATTGATTACCGTGAGCAGCTTCACTTCTGCTAGAAATTATTTTTTCAATTATTTTGTGAATATTTCCCCTTATATTGCATTTAGGTGCATTAGCCTCTGAGCCTGAAACACTATATTTACATTATTCATTTTTGTAGTTGTGGTCATTTGACTGACTGTCATGAAGTTACATTATGAAAGCATATAAGTTATCCTCTTTGTAAATCAGTATTCCTTGCACCAAAGGCTCAAATTTTAATTAATTTTTTTTAGGGTTGGGGATGGGAGGAGGAGAAGAGGCAAGAGGCATCATATGTATTCTTATTGCTCCACTCCTTGTTTTACTTCAAAAGCTTATTTATCTACTCTGACAATGAGGCAATACTTTATTTTAAGATTTTTTTTCTCTTCTCGTCATATGTGACTAGCTGGTATGGGTGCTGCACATAGACCTAGTATGTCTGGACTATGATGGGAATGTCATGGATGCCTGCACCCTGGCTCTTATTTCAGCTCTTAAAAACAGTAAGTATGCCCTACCCCAAAGATTTTGACTTACCTTATCATTGTTAGGTTATATATTTAGGAAGTCACATATTAAGCAATCTTTTTTTTTCACATGTAAAAAGAGAGCTCTATATTTTTCTAATAGCATTTTCGTTAAGATGCGTATTGCTTAACAACCTGATTTGTAAATTTTACAAACCGCTTGGAACCACATGACCTGATGATACTTTAGAGAATAGATTAACCACTAAATTATTTTATAGGTGCATGCAAATAAACATTATTAGAATTCATTTTAAAGCCTTCATTATAAGCCGAAAGTGGTTTGACACCTAAATCTCATTAGAATCTGCTAGTGTGAAAACTCTCAACTTTTTAAAACCCGTGGCTTTTTCGGGTCAGTTACTACTTTATTTACAGTAAACCTAGTTTGCCCCAAAGGCAAGCCCAAGTTCTCTATGAACTACTATAAAATGAAAGTTGATCCAAATAAAAAGTACTGAGAAATCTAATTATATATTGCCCGATTCTGAACTATGAAAATGCTCCTTATCAATAAAGGATAAATGAAAAAATTAAATTTTGACTAAACTGCCATGTCCTCAGCGAGTTTGCCAGCAGTAACGGTGGATGAAGACACAGGAGACATCAAGACAGATCCAACTTCACTCTCCAACCTCCCAGTTTCTTGCTGTCCTGTCTCAACATCTTTTATTATCTTTGACCAGTGAGTTGTGTTTATATTTTAATTAAATGTGCTTTAAATTTAGGTTTAAGTGAAATATATTTGCAATGTTTATTGAGCCTACAAGTTGACCAAATCTGAATCAATGGTCTAGGTTGTTTCAAATGTTGGTGTTGTAAAAATTTTCTAACAGCAAACTGCAAATAGTTCAGTCCAAATTTTCTTGAAAGAGCCTACAGAGGAGGTCGTAAATACAATCAACTCTGCCTCAGTTGCTTTAGTCATTTTCAGATAACTTGATCCTTTTTTTGCTCACCATGAGAACAATTGTATATAAATATTTGCACAAAACTAAACGCTCGCTGAAATCAATGGTTTAGTTATGTTCACTGTAGATTGACTAAAACAGACTTGCCTGATGTTCTATCCAAGAGAAAATATTACTATCCTATCAATTCCCTCAATTTACCAATGTCCTAGCCAGGCTCTAGTTGTACAATTTCAAGCCTAAAGACAATGCAGCTTGACTTATGGCATTTTTACAACGGAATTTGGAGAGGGTTTTGAAAAAAAAATTAAGGCACTAGTTAGGCATCTAAAGTTTATAACAAAATCTGTCTACGTCTGAAAATAGCCATGCTGAAAGGTGTGTCAAAAGCATGATCTGCAAATAGATCTAAACACCATAGATATTTCTTCTCCCACTAAGTTAAGTTAGGTTACCAACGAGCCCTTAAGGCATGTAAATTAAAAATTGTGCTCTTTTTTAACTGACAGTCCATTCTGGCTTCAAACACGGTCATTGGGAGAAGCATAAAGCATGTTTATTGCCAAAACGAGCTGAAGGGTGAAGTAGGCATTATCCAACAATTCTCTTGAATTTCAAGTTATTTTTCCTTGCTTGATCAATTGTGATTGCACAGCACGGAGCAATTATGTTGGACGACTTAGGCGGGCACCTTGGTGTTTTGTTTTAATTTTTTGTCCCTTTTTTGAAGCTTTATTTTGTAATGAGGATGAAACTGGAGAGAAAGCGCTTGTGTGTGGTGCACACACCACAATACATTCATTCATCAATAAACGGCCCCATCCCACCTCACACAGGCCTATACGTCTACATTACACAGAACGAGGTGCAAAGGTGACCAGTAGCCTCAGCCAATAGACTTGATTGGTAATAAAAAAACGGGAAGCGTATGAAATTGGAAGCAGTCAAACTAATGATGGTCAGAATTAGATACCATCTGTGTTATGAAGTGTGTCTGAAGTCAAAGTTACCGTACTCAAAGGCATGAGTAATATATAGGGAGAATTCGCTAAGAGCCGTATAGCATATTTCAAGCTTAAACGTCCTTAACGGTGGCAAGCTTGAAAGTTGAAGCCGGCTTGTACTGTACCTGGGCAACCTGTAAGTAAGAAGAAGGATAGCGTTAACTGATTTTGCTGATACTATTAGTGTCTCTGTGATCCACATAGATTATGTCAGGTAAACTCTTAGCAGCCTGAGAATTCTAAAGTTTTACCTTTTTTTATTAGTTTTCTACACTTAACTAACTCTTTTTTATTTTCTTTCATCAGTAACGTTTTATTAGTGGATCCAACAAATGAGGAAGAGAGGCTGGCCACCGGAGCAGTTACAGTTGTAGTAGAAGGGGAAAACTTGGTTAGCATTTATAAACCAGGTAAGTCGTGGCATCTGTAGTGATAGAGTTATGTTATGCTGTTATGGCATGAAAAAGCTTCTTATGATTAAAAAAAATATTTGATGCTAAAACGAGCTTCTTAAAGTAAGCATGATTTTCTTTGGTTTTTCACCTTGTGTAAAAGGATACCTGTATGCAATTTTTGTCTTTTCTCTTCTGCCTGGAATATACAGTGAAATCCTGATTAAGTCAACATCTTGGAACCAAAAAAATGTGATGACTTCAAGCAAGAGTTGACTTTAACCATTACAAAAATACAAAGAAATACAAATTGGGATTGTCTTACAGAGTTGACTTTAAGCAAGAGTTTCCCTTAAAGGTGTTGGCTGAAAGTGGATTCCACCGGGTATACACATTCAACACTTACTCTTAAAAGGGTACCGACTTTTTTACAATATTTTAGGACTTTGTTTTCCTACTTCTATTTGAATGTAATTTTCCATACTGAATTTATTTTAAAAGTTGTGTGATTGAATGCAAGGGTAGTTCCAACTCTGCTGGATCCATTTCAAATATGCTGTGCTTTTCTGCTTCTACTGTGGCAGTGTTAAGAATTTGAATTAAGATTGTAAAACAATTTCTCCTCAGTAAACAGGGTTTGAAGTAAGATTACTTTTACCTGTATGACTTTCATGAAGACTGAGAAAAAGTGATTTGTATATGATTCATCATCACAATCACAGTCAAAGCCTTTCTTCCTTGTCAGGGTATGGGCAGGGGACAAGTAGTTGCCACCCACTGTGGAATCCATCTTTTGCCCATCTTTGTCATTTCCCTCTCTACACATCTCTTCCACGTCTCTTTGGACCTACCCTGCCTCTTTTCCCCTGTGGATTCCTATGTAGAGCCTGTTAAGTGATGCTGCTTCATGACTTTCTCAGTGTGTGTCTAATTCAGCATCATTTTCTCCTTCCTAATTCTTTCTCCAGTGGTTTCTGTCCTGTCAGCTTCCAATCCAATCGCAAATTAAGTATTAGTAAGAGCAACACTTTTTAAGGGCTGTGGATTTAAATAAATCACTTTCTCTGAGTCTTGAGAACCTTGAAGTCTTATAGCATGTTTGATAGTCATAAAAAGAGCTAGTTTTCTTATGCACAGAACAAATTATTTTGATTCAATATTTTTATAACTGCTTTCACTACTGTGTTTCAGGAGGCTCAGCCCTCACTGACGACCAGATTGAGACATGTATTGATAGAGCAGTGGAGCGAAGCAGAGAGGCGTCAAAGTTGATAAAGGAAACTCTTTATTCTATAGACAGATAGCCAACCGTCTGCTGATGGCTATGCTTTCTATTATACTTTGATTTATGTTGATTTATTATAAAGGAATATTGAAAAAAAAATCATATTTTGTTTTCAGACTTTTGTAAGTGACAGTGTATGAATGGACCATAAAGTATCTTAGTTCCGTGTGAATCATTTCTTCTCTGTAACAAAATAGTCTTTAAGGATTTTTGGATATTTTTTTTAGTGTGTAAAATTATCCAATATGTTTAGATAAATAGAAGCAGTATTACATGAAAATTATTCAAATGAAAGTTACATTCTAACTTTGTTTTGTTGTCTTATTGGTACACAACTGCAGTTCTATTTTATCCACCCTTTGTACACTCTTTGTGTAGTTGGTGGAATCTAATAGTTAATGATTAATAAATTCATTGTCTTTTTTAACAAGTAATTGGCACTAGTAATACATTATATGGTATCTTTCAAAATAGAAAAAAAATACATACTTACGTTTCAGTGTGTAGGAAGCTAACACACTAATGTACATTTAGTTTTTTAATAGCAAGCATTTTTCAAATGATAAGAGTCAAAATTCAACCCTTTACAAACCTACCAAAATGTACTGCTACATGTACATGTAGTACTATGTCACCAAGTATTGAAAGAAGGGACATTTCTACATGCTTATCACTTATTGCTGTAGATTAATTGAGACAAAGAATTCATTCTGATGTTATGTACAAATATTTACATACACTCATATCATACTTAGAAGAAGGTTTAGGGTGATGCTGGGGTGAAGTTAGAACATACAATAGAGGGTAAGCAGTAAGGAAATTTGTTGATTCGTGAATGAACAAGGGATTAACTCTATGCAATGTATAGTATCTAGTTGCAGCATATTATTCCCCTTTTTGTGCTTCCAAAACTTTTCCAAGGCTAAATGCATTGCACACCAACTGTTCAACATTTGAAGAACTTAAGGATTTATATATCATGATTTAGGAGTAGGTTAATTCTTTAAGAAAGCGGCACCTATCACCTTTACAATTACTTTGTAAATGACCTACTTTAGTGTTTTCATTTTGTGTGCAGGTATATTTGTGTGCCGCATAACAAGTCCACATGCTTGGCATTTCACTTCATTTAACATATATTCCAGCTTTTTGCTTCATGTCAAATCAGTATAGTGGAATCTGGTTAAAGTCAACACCTCGTTGACTTAAACCATTAAAAATACATGTACAAAGGAAAATTGAAATAGGAATGCCAAACAAACTTGACTATAAACAAGAGTTTATCTTAAAAATTTTTGACTTTTTAAAGACGATTCCTGTATTAAAACTAAAGGTTAATGAACGGTGACAAGTACATACTAAACAGACCCAACAGAATAATGGGTCTGATTCGGAAATACTCTGACTTCTTTGCTATTTTTTTGTACTTAAGTCTACTTAGGCCACACCTCGAGTATGGTAACTACATTTATTCTCTATATAAAACTGATGCCTCAATGCTAGAAAATGTAGAGCATTAAGTCAACGCACTGTTATGAATTTCAAAGTAAAGATACCAAGATAGACTGAAAGCCCTTGATATTCCCAGTCTCACATTGGCTTCTTCGAAGTTATCTAAATTTAGTAATAAATGACTCTAAGCTCACAAACGGATTCTACAAATGTACTTTGTTAATGTCATGTCCGCTTAGCAAGAGACCGCTGCTATAACTTATCTAATTCTAAACAAGCCTGAAGGGATGATGTCAGCAAGAACTTCTTGAGCTCGAGGGTCACAAATAATGAAATATATAATTTATGGCAGTTTGCCATAAAACACGATCACTGCATCCAGCTTAAACGCTTTAAAAAAGACAACCTTGGATTAAAACAATCATCGGGGACTACAGATACAGCACAAACTTCCCACTACAACCAGTGCTTCAATTCTGGCAAAGGGGTCGGTAGTAAAAACCTCAAGTTCCTCGACAGACCTCGGGCCCTCACGGGTGAATATTCTTGTACATTTATATACACAGTACTTTCCATTGTTGGAGAAGGTGTTTGTGATAAAACCTTTATCTTGGGATGGTGACGGTGTTACTGTTAATGGCAAGACAGTAATTGTGGGATATTTATCCTCCCAATTGAGATTATCTGTTTTCATTTTTTTCTCCCCCATCTATCTCCCTGTCTCTCGGGTTCATACGACCCTCCCTTTCTCTCCCTCCTTCAGCTTTTTAGATAAAATATGACATAAAATCTCGATATTAGACGATTCTTACCACATTGCATGTGTATCGTATGCATTCTCCTCAAGCCTTTTCGAGTACATAGAATATTACTCTTAGGCAACGCCGTATCTTTTGTGTGGTTACCATACTAAAGGGCTAACTTCTGTGATGAATTTTGAGTACTGATTCTAAAAAAAAACAAAACAAAAAAAACAAAACAAAACTAGGCTCGACGTAATGGCCCGTAGCTCCAGTGACACCAGAAAGAGTCTCTGTACTAAGTGATCTTCCGACATTTTCTTTACTTGTTTCACTTTTAATAGGGTTAGTAAATTGTTGAAGGCCATTGCAGTCGCAAGAGTAGGAAACTAAAAAAAAAATTTCAGACTTTAATTATAATGAACCGTATGTATATAGCTGAGATAGTGTTTGATTATTGACTATCAAATGAACCAATTTAAAGATCTGCGTAGAAAGTTTAATAGCTAATTAAGGACGGTGATCTACTAGGAGAAACTGAATTGCGACTTTTTTTAAAATCAATAAATGAACTTCATGAACATTGCGAATTGGCCTATACGTACTTGCAGGTAGCATCAGATAACTTTATGCAGGAAGAAGCATAGCAAAGATTTGTCATGACATATTATTGAGTTCTGAGAGCTGAGGCAGGAACTGACCAGCCTGGCCTCTGTTGCTATGGTTACGGGCGTTATCTGTGTTGATGGAACGATCGTATCAGTTGTGCCACGGCAAGGGCAAAACTTTCAACTTAGGAGAAAGTGAGGGTGAGAAACGCACAGGAAAGCAAATGAACTCAGAAAGACGGCGAAGGAAAGATGACACAGAAAACAGATAAACACAGACAGAAAAATAAACATCAAGACTGCTCGCGCAAAAATTTATACAATTACCGATGGAATTTTTATATCTGATTTTTTTTCACTTTCTTTATCCCTCGCAACACAAAGACAGAGCGACCCTTTGAATAGGAAGCAATGCTGCTTACATGTACCCTGATGCAGGTTTTGTTACAGTTAATAGATACATGTATTCAACAAAGACATACAGATGTACACTGCCTTTAAAACTTAATAAAATGTAATAGAGGAAATAATTATTATTACTCTAAATGAAAACAAATACATGTATCAACTATTTGTGTATTTATTTACAGACTGTTTCAACGTTCAAAGGTAAATGAAGAAATTGTAAAACAGACAAAAGACTTGCAAAACAAAAGCCATGTTGGAAAACAATGACAGCAGCTACTACATGTACATCATCAAAAGCCACAAGATCAGGAACAAAAAAAAAAGTTATTTCTGTGTGGTCACATTAAAAAAAAAGACATATTTACACAAAAGATGATAAATTCCCAAATTAAAAACACCACAGTGCATCTACAAAAGCGTAAGTCTGGAACCGGCAGGGTTCCTTCTCATATATAGCTTACAAATTTACAAGTGAGATTGAGACATTCAGAGCACCTGAAAATAAGATGATTGGTACATTTATTAACGCTTTCATTAAGCATAGAATAAAAAGTGTGCGAATTGAAGTAGCATGCAGCGCTTGTAATGTGCTGTAATTAATGAACGATCCATTTCCATAGCATTAGCAATGAAAAATTCGAGATATATTAAAAGAAACACAAAATAAGAAACAATTCTCAGGTCTGTTCCACAATTAGCTTTCATTTTGTTACAAATACAATCTATAAGGCACAAATGGCAGCACCACCAAATTTGGACCAAAGTAGATTGTACATGTAGCTTTATTATGTGAGCTACCGGTTCTTAGCATAATAATCACCACTGCCCGAGACTCTCTGCAGCTGGCACAATCTCTTGTCAAATGCGGCTCTACAGGTCACTTTATTCAGCCTTTTTTTTTTTTTTTGAAAAAGGAAATTTGTTTCCAAGACAATTCCTCCACCTGGTTTATAAGATTGCCCTAGGAAAATACCTTTAATTTTGGGAAAACAGATGAATCCCAGCTGGTAGCAGATAAGGAGAAAATCGAGGATGATTAATAACTACCCAGCTGTAACTGTTAGGGTGCCAAATCTCTGCGGCCTCTCCTATTGTGTGTGCAGAAGCTTTTTCATGAGGAAAAACCTCATTGTCATCCAATGCGCCTTTTCCCCAGTTCGTCTTGAATAGTCGTTTCACTTCAGTGTGCATTTACGCGAGTACGTGCAGATAGACCTCACGCAAAAATGTCATTGTAAAAAAAAAACTTGTGAGATTGGCCTTCAATGCACTGTTTTTGACAAACTGCTACTGGACATTTTTGTACCACAACAACATAGCTGGCGGCCTTTTCAGCTGTACGTCTTATGAAAAGACCCGGGCCCTCATCTTCAGGAACTATCCTGCCAAAATGATAAAAATCATGTTTAAATTTCACGCTCCTCACCCCTCCCATAAACTATATTAGGGAAACGATTGTCTCAATTTGAGACATCCATTTTGCTGGGAAAATTCGTGTTGTGAAGGGTAAACAAACAGCTTCAAACTTATATTCTTTTGCTTTAATGACTTGAAATTAGGAAATGTTTTTTACATGTGTATATTTTTATGCATAAGAGTTTAGATTTGTAGATTTGGCAGAAAAAGTTACGCTCTACTCGTACGTGCTTAAACCATTAAAAGAATGTATTTTGTTTGGGAATTGTACTATTTCAGAATAGACAACCTTGTTGTCTTTCTGTTTTACCAAACAGTTGTACAATCTGTTATTTCTTTTTTTTTTTTTTGTGTATCTGCATGGGGAGGAAATGCCCTTATCAAAGATATAGCTAAAAATGTTAGTGTCATCAAGTTTCCAGCAAAATCACTGACATTCCTCAACAGATTTTTCTTTAATGAAATTTTGATAAATTAGAAAAAAAAATGATTAAATTCTTAAGGATCCAGCTCACCCATTGCATAACCGGATCTCTTTTTCTAAAAGACGTGGGGAGGCTCGTTTTGATAAAAAAACAAAAACTGAAAGGTAAGCCTCTAGAAAACCCTTCATACCTAGGAGTGTGAGAAACTTTTATTATTAAAAAAAAACAAAAAAAAAAACAAAGAAATTTTTCAAACTATATGATACTTCGTATACATTTATACATGTTCTACGTCTTCAATAACCTGTGATTAATTATATTTTTAGATACGTGTCTGTATATTTCTTCATGATAACACCACAAATTTATTATTGTTTTGTTATATGTATGCATACATAAGTTGATTTTTTTTTGATGATTCATTTTTATAGTTCTGATATATCCAATGGCATTGCTGTTCTATACTACCTAAATTAACAGTACTCTATGTTTGTGTGTGGATTGCAATGTATGTATCTTTATGTATACATGTTTGAATTTTTTTATGCCGCACCAAATTTCCTTTGAGACAATGGAATGTTATCTTATCTTAGATTGGGGCAACCTGCCCTTTTTGCAGGTTTTGGTTGACAAATCGATTTGTTGATAGTACACGATTGTAAGCGGCTAAAATAAACTTTATCATATGAGTTTTTGTTCATAATAAAAACAATTAAACAAAACCTACACTTAACAATTTAATTTGCTCATATCTCTGTTGTATTTTTTCGAAAGGCCCAGGTAACTATATATCCTCGTAGTTTTATGTTAGGTTGAATAAAAAAAGATGTAAGCTAAGCGAAAAGTGTTAAGATCTCAATAAAGAAGGGTGTAGGTGTTAATTTAAGACCACGCGGCAGGGTGTGGATGAGCTAAAACAAGAGGCTGAACTGTCTTCTTAAATGCGGGTGAGCTAACACGGTTAAGTTAGGTTGTTTGAATTTTAACGTCTCTTTGCAACTACAAGTGGGGCCTAGATAGCTCAGTTGGTAGAGGCCTCGCTCCGTTGCCCAGAGGTCGTGGGTTCGAGCCTCAGCTGAGCACAGTCCGGGCCCCTACTGGTTGGGTCGGTGTCAGTATAATGTGACCGTCTGAGGCTAAGTCATGGTATCCCCGCTAGTCTCTGGGTGGCAGCCCGTACATTGTCATTGGGACCCAAGCCCTGAGAGCACCATTGAAGTGGAATTGGGCTTGTACAAAAAATATCCTTCAATTCAATTCAATTTCAACTACAAGGTTATCAGAGGCGACGCTTGGGATAATTGAAAGCGTACTGCCACGCTACGATGTAAGGAGCGCTTGCAAACACCACACCCAGTAACACTATCCTGACACCGGGCCGACCAGACTTAGCACTAAATCCATAATGCCAGAGGCGAGGTGGATCAGCTGCTAATACCAATTTTAAAGTCCTTGGTTTGACTCGGCCGGGCATCGAACCACGCACCTCCCGATCTCTGAGCGAATGTCTTACCGCTAGGCCACAGAGCGGGTTTGTTATAGACGAGAGGATTGATTAAACAAATAAAGTATTAGTAGAAAAACTTATGAGGAGAGAGTCAGAATAGACTAGTATCCAGGTTTAGCATTATAAAGTCAATGTGAAAAGAGGCTTGGTTTCTTCTTAGTTACAAACCTAAAAAAAAAATGGAAACTGCGCAGGGAACCTTGGACATAAAATAAAAACAATTAAAACGTGTGTGTGTGTGTGTGTGTTTTGAAGGAGCCAGAGCAATATTCCAAACTCTTATAAGCGTTTTGTTGATCTGAGAAGCAGTATGAACAAGTTCTTAGTTTATTACATGTAAGTTTAATCCACAAATCTAGACACTCTGTGGCTTTGTTAGAGCGAAATGCTTTCAAAATCCGAAAAAAACTAGTTTAGTATTTACCCAACAATTAAAAATATAAGTGAACGCTAGAACCAAACGAAATTTCCAGCCGGTCGTGAGCTAACACAAGTGACTAAGCTGTGTTCTTAAATGTGGGTGAGCTAACACAAGTGACCAAGCTGTGTTCTTAAATATGGGGATATTAGGTATGATGGTTCATTCCAGCCAAAAATAATATTTTTGTTATTTTATTTAACCAAGGAACTGTAATTTTCAATGTACCTATTTTATAATTGCATCTTGATGATGGACAAATCTGTCATATTGAAAGTTAGTCTACTTTGCTTTATTAATTTTCAAAAACTTCCCCTCCCTCTTTCTCTCTCCCCCTCTCTCTCTCTCTCACCCTCCCCCTCTCCCTCCCCCTTCTCTCTTTTTCTCTCCCTGGGACTTAGGTATAATTGCTCTAAAACGAACTAACATAAACCTTTTTCTGTACGGTACTTGAATATCATTCGAGCATCTTAACCATTTTCTCTGATCAGCTACTTCACTCACAGATACAGTTTAAAAAGGTTGTATTACCATGGTTTTTTTCCAACGCCAAAAAATGAAAGAAAAGTCGCCAGTGCCCACTGCACCTACATAATTAGAATTGGAAAAGCATGCAATTACGTTGTAAAAGGTTTGATATACTTAATATTTAACGGCGAAAAAACAACCCGTTACTGATTGCAACTCTGACAGTTACTTGTGACACTGAAGAAATCCCAGCCATTGTATAATTAGAGCATAAATTTTAATTGAGAAATAGGCACAAACGCCGCTTTATTTGTGCGGATGACTCGTTCAATGCCTAAGACACATTTGGGTTAAACAATTCACCAAAATGCGCTTTACTAACTACGCGTATGCTGTTTAGTTTTCAGGAAAGTTTTGTTTGGCCGGTTTAAAATTCCAAATATTGCAACCACAAAAGTAAAGAATACAGGGCAGATGACGAGGAACCGCTAAGAAAGCTAACTGTGGTAGAAATAGCACGCTGAAAGAGCGAGAACTCAAAATATATGCGCAATGTTGGATAGTAGTGGTACCAATGCCAAATTGCTTTCTGGTTAAAATCTTGGCGCTAGTAGAAAAAAAAACTGCTGTTGCCAGCATCTTTTCAGTTGGCTTCTACTTTTGTCATATTTACCAAGGGATTTTATATAAGATGTCGATTAAATCAAAAGCTAGTAAAGTATTACTTTTTCTACAAGCAATCATATAATAACTAAAACCAACTGTTATTTTAAAAAAATTGATAAAAACTACCCACATTCAGTAAACTTTAATATAAATATCTGCATTATGTTATTACAAACAAGAGTCATTTTTTACGGAAAACATACAGTCCTACCTAGGAATGAACAAGGACAAATTGTGCAATACTTGCCCACTAAAATGGAACTATTTCATTTTATCCGCTTATATCACTGTTGCGACTACCACGACAACTAACCTTTCAGTTTCACGTTGCTGCTAGTCTATTACTAGATTTATGGATTTATTCAGGGGAAAAAACGTAGCCTATTATTTTGTCTTGTCTCAAATGTGTTACATTATCCGCTGATACAATGCATAGTTTCCCCAGTTTTTGCATTATTCAAGTTCTTTGCAACAACTTAAAAAGGTAAATTTTTAAAGATTTAAATGAAGAGAAAGGCGCCATTAAATTAATGGCTCCAGCACGACAAATGAAAAGAAAAACCGACAGTTTCTCAGAAATTAGAATCCCAATTCTTTCCATCTTCCAAAGCTTTCATGACATGCAAATCAGCCAGAGACCTCTCACGGCAAGGGATCTGACTGGGCCTCGACGTTGCACCTACATAGAATTGTAATTTTCTAAAAGCGAGTGACAAGGGTAAGACGAGAGACCGGAACAAGATGGATGGTGCTCCGACATTTTAGCCAGCCTGTCTCCATCCTGATACTTTCTTTTTAATGTGTTTCCTCCTCCTCGCTCCCGCTTTCTCTTGACATCCTGCTCCCTGTCTCTCACTCTTCTTCTTCTTCTTCTTCTTCTTCTTCTTCTTCTTCTTCTTCGTATTCGCATTCGTCTTCTTCTTCTTCTTCTTCTACTTCTTGGTTCCTTGACAGAAGATACGAACCACTACTGTACAAATGTCACGGCTCGATCAATCGTAAATTACTTGGAGCGTTCGTTATCTTTCTTTTGTTTTTGGAAGAGTAATTTCGATTCCAAGGCCAAATGGATAGTTAAAAAAGGAGGAAATTGTGAACCAACCTCGCAAAACATTAAAAATTTAACAGAACATTATTGTATTGAATACATGTATAATAGTAATTTAGCAGAGAATGATTTAAGAATCATAAACTTAAATTGAAGCCTGCACGTGCCCGTGACTCACACTTGTACCTAGGAGTTTAACGTTGTATGACAGGACGTATATATGAGCGTCATGTAATGCAACTTTAACAACTTCTATAAATACCAACTGCCAGCTGTAATGTCTGAGCTAGATCTAATCTGAGCAATCACGTGATAATGGGTTTCTTGCGGCTCATCTTGGCTGTTTAGCATCCTTCACGCCTATATGTAATGAGTTTCATCATAATTTGCAATGATGGCATGCGTAACATCATGTACAAGCGTGTGAAATATCAAGAAAACTTTGATTAATTTAAGTGCTCGCTATTCGCAAGTAGCCAGAGGAGTAATTAGAGTTTCGCATACAAAAAATCTTTAGTTTTCACTTAGCTAACGAGATTTAAAATTAAATGTATGTTGCTAACAAAAATTTATCATGATCGAAAGAAAGAAAATTGGATTAACGTGTAATTGATGAGTATTTACTTGTTATGATAATGTAAATACTTAGATTGATCGACAAAATTAATAGTTAGACAGATAGATAAACAGGAGGCTAAATGAACATGGCATTATGATATGACATATATAACAATGTCGAGTAGACATTTACATACATTGCTTGGTACGTATTTAAATTTGTAGGTATGTGGATATAATGTGTGGAGATAAATTTACACTTGAAACGTAAATCGTAAATGGATAAAAAAAAAAGAGATGCGATACATTTACAGATAGATAAAAAATAGAAAGATGGATAGAGATTTCAGCAGGCAAATAAATAAGTTATGCAGATAACTAGGCAGAAAAACAAAACTAGCACGTTGTCAAAGTGTAGGTCTACGTTGTAAATGGATAAATAGGTGAAGATAAACAGAGAGATAAAAAAAAGTATGTAAGAAATAAGTAGGTAGGGCGATTTTGGCTACAGGTGTCAATTAGACTACTTTGTACCATTCAGTATGAGAATTAAAGAGAAAGGGTTGAACCTGTGCTAATCACCGGTTAAATTATGTATACAGAACTCTTGATAACAAATTACCGGTAATGTAATAGTTTTTCATCAGGATGAAGTATTTGAATTAAACAAAACAAAACAAAAAAAAAACAACTTAGGTATACTCAGCTCCTTATCTCTTTTAACAGTTTTCCTATGACTAACAATTTAAAGCCCTCGGCGTTCCTTGATATACTTATATTTTTTTTTGTTTTCTATCCAACCGAAGCTAAACCACTACATTAAGCCAGTTCTGTCGAACGGAGCCCTACATCGCTTCACAAGGAAAGTTGGTGTCGCCGAATTAAATTTTAAAACCGTTGAGGGAATGAGGTTACGGAGACCACCGCTAAATTTCTCCAGAGACAAAGAAAACAATTTTCTCCTTTTTTTTCTTTCTTCCGTATTTTAAAGCGGCTAAAGCGGTATATTGGTGGAATGAAGTTAAGAATTTTCGGCGATGAATTTTTTTTCACTTGAAGAATATTCATGAAACGATAGCGACGCTTTGAAGTTGTGCTGATATTCATGTCAACAGTCAAACAACTTTCTGAGTATAGAAGTCGCCGTATTCTGAAACTTTGTCCAACTTCTGCCTCAAGAGGATTTGCAGACAGTCGAAGCAATCAAAAGGGAAATTGTTTTTTGAACCTAATCATGATTAAGATAATTAATCTACTTTATTTTGCTTTCTGGCTCTTAATCTTCCTCTTCTCTCTCATTTAGCCTCTCTCTCTCTCTCTCCTTCTCTCTCTCTCTCTCTCTCTCCTTCCTCTCTCTCTCTCTCGCTTCTGACGAAAGAACGCCGTACTTTTAATAAACAAACCCCTTTATTTCAGTGTCTTTTAACCCTTCATCAGATCTTTACCTTCACTTTTCGTATGAAGAGAAACGATAGAAGGAAAGCAGAAGGATAATAACCAAGTTAATGTAAAGGGGCTCAAATTTTTAGCTAGATGCGTAGTCCACTATTTCTATGAGTTGAGCAACTCACGCTAGCCAACATGCAAACACAGCCGCACGATTCAAGCAATCTCTTTAATGTTTTAAAACCATTTACATCGATATAAAGTAAAAACTCTTGAAGTTTTTCGAAACGCAGTTCTGAATAAACAACTATTTCATTTATCGATGTTTTAAATATATATAATAAGAAAATTGCTGACAGGCAGCTGGTGGCAGAAGAAAAAAAATCTGCCTATTGATTTGCGGAGAGCATTAGATTAGCCGTGAGTAGAGGAGTTGTAACTTTATCTTTTCAGTCCCGCCGTCGAGGAGCTGAGGGTTGTATACATCAAAGTTCGAGATCAAGAGTGCAGCGCTCTCACAAAATCCTTCAACTATCACTGGTATGCTCAAATTGAGAAAATTGACCATCGCTATCAAATAGTGTAAAAACTTTACTATAGGTACTCTTGGTTAGTGTTGAAAGTTTATGAGGTTTTTCATTTTGAAACACCATAAAAAAATTTGAAATGGTGGCTAAACAATTAAATATTCGAATAGATACTCAATTAGAGATTTATTTATATCATATTTCCTATTGAAAATTTTCAATAAATTTTTCTCCTTTTTCTTGAGAATGAGTCTCACTGACTACAAACCTTTACAATGCACTTACCTAAGGTCATAATCAAAATAATATTTAATTAGATGTTTTACGTTGCCTCTGAGCAGCCTTTTAAGGAGATCTTAAATAAGGTAAGGGTTTCTAAATACGAAGATTGGGCAAGTAGACTTATTTTGTGGCAACGCTGTACTCTGATCCTTGTGGCCGTAGTAACACACACACACCCGCACACACAAATTACTGTCGATCGATAATAGACAGTAATAGTAGCTCCACCTGTCTTTAAAACTATGTCGTTAGAGTTGGAAAAGTCTTAAAATAGTTGTGAAAATTTTTTAGAAAATATTTAAAGTCCATTAAAAGTTTTACCAAATGCGGACCGAACTCACGCAAAAAGAAAACAAACAAAAAATTTTTACCCCCCCCCCCCCCCCCTGAGGAAATAAAGAAAAAAGAAATGTGTCTTTATACCGCAAGTTCCAAACCCGCAGTCACTTTTGCAATAAAAACAACATTTGAAGTATCACGACAATTAAGATTAAAAAATCGACTTTTTGGGGCAAAATGTCTAAAGTAGTACTATCTGCCTCCAAGTAAAAGACAGTGTATGCTATCTGTCCCCCAGACTATGCCTATTTTCAGCCTACCTTAGACTGCTATTACCCTTTATGTTGCTTTGAACTTAACAATGGCGTAATTCTTGTTTTCAACTGCAGTACTGTTTAGAGAGAGTGGCGCCCGTCCGACCATCAGGCCTAACAGCCCCTGCATACATAGCATGTGGATATATAAACATCGGTGAGAGCTTTGATCGCCAGTACACCAGGTCTGACCATCGCAGTCCTTGACTGGCCCTCTTTAGTTGTTTAGAGAGTCTATTTTTGGTGGATCGGTACTTTACACAACCCCTGGAGATGGACATCTATGGTAAACACGCCCCTGACACTCGGCCCATTGATCTGTTCACACTACCTTCTTCAACAGTATTTCCTCTCCCTCCATTATACGTTTACATACTTCTACTTAAGAGGTGTACGCGAGATCCCCACTCTACCCTTTTATATATTTCTACTTTATAGGTGTATGCAAAATCACCCTAAATTTCGTCAAAGTCTATTTCTAGATCCCTTCGCTTAAAAATGAGTTTTGTCTTGTGGTTCCATCTCAAACGTTATCTTTGTGTGACCACTCTTTTCTTTCAGGTGGTCCGGAGTTGTGGAATAATCTTCTAAGCTCTTCTGAAAAAATATCTTTGCATAGAATTTTTTTCCTTATATTTAAAAAATAATTCTGACAAGACATTTGTTGAAAAAGTGTACATGTTTTTTTTTTATTTTTACACTTATGAAATGTCATGATTTTTCTGTTTTTATATTTAGGTTTTATTTTAATACGCTATAACATTTAGCTCTGTATAGCACCCATTTTATTTGGCGCTGTATAAACTCAATAATTATGACTTCACATTTTTCGTGAACTTCTATTCCGTTCTGATTTTTCGGTAGATTTCCACCACAAAAATGCTACTAGAAAGATTTCTGAATGGGAGAATCACAACGTGCCATGCATTGTGGGATAGATAATTATCTCAAACTTTAATTTTTCCAACGAAATGGCGCTTCCTTTCACTGATTAATCGGGCTCGGCTTTGCTTCTGATAACCACACATAAAAACAAAATGCCAATCAACTAGTTAAAAAATAATGGTAGGCATACTGTTTTAAACGTGAAGCTCAACAAGCGGGAATCGTGCAATATTCCTAAATGTAGATATAATAGCCTAAATCTAGATATAATAGACGCAAAAGATTCCAAAGAAAAATGAGATTTCTAGTGCTTAATTGGATCTAGATTCTAGATCTAAGCGTGGCCTAAATTGCATTTTTTGGCATGGGATAAGAGCTCCACAATACCCGCCAAGAAATTTATGTTCTGATTTCACCGGGAAAATAATTATGTTTCTGATTATGCGTTCTGATTTATACCGTGTTAAGTCGTTTTGTAGCCTAACTGTTTCGTGCTTTGATTTTTTTCCAGACGCAGGCGTAAGGCCGATAGCTTACTTGTATCATTTGTACTCTTACAGTTAGAAGATATGGGTGTTAGTATACAGTTTGTAAGGATTAATAGTATTTTATACCAATTTCTTTACAGGTACCATTATGCAACACTCTGAGCTGTTTTCACGAAGATTATTCGCATGCTTTGGGAAGTTAGAGAATAAGTAGAATCCACTACGGTTAAAAAGAGAAGAGACGATACGCACGCTAGCTTTAATCAAGAGGAAGACTTCAACACAGAAACCTTTTGTACCTTCGAATCAAGAAGATACTGCTGAGCTTTAGAAAACGCCAGGAGGGATTTCAAGCACAAACTTTCTAGCCCCCATTAATGCCGCATTACCGACCTCGCTCTTCTTTCCATGAGACAGTTTTCCCCATTGATGGATCCAAACCATCCGTTTCGCCGTATCGTAAAGGACTTGGCCTCCCAGGGAAAATAAGAGTCTCAAAATAACTCAAAACGATCCTGAAATAGCAGCGTTCGTTTCCAAAAAAGACGACGTTTTTTCCGTTCTTCTTTTCTGAAAGAGCCTCGAAATGTCAAGACATTTGAAGTTTTCTTTGACGGCTACTAATGAGATTGTACGCGTCTGAAAGGAATAAAAGGAAACAAACATAAAATGCACAAATTACAGCTTTAAATATTTTCAGCCCTGAAAGATGATTAGCTTCCGTTTTAGGATACTCACCCCGAACAAGTCATTCACAACCAAATAATCTTTTTTCTTGAAACAAAACAAAAGAAAATGAAAGTAAATTTAAGAAAAAAAGTTTTAATATTTTGGTTGGATAAACTACTGACAAATTTTTTCTGCCAGACAAAACAATGAGACACGGAGGTAAGTAAATTGTGTTTTAAGAAACAAAAAAACCTGCCATTTAATAGAAATACTTCTAGAACTCTTTTCAATCTTTATTGATAAAAGTGCAGGGGACGAGACAATTTTATAGTCCTGTTGTTTGGGAACGGAAACTTAGTTCTCCAGCAGGTTAAATATTAAACTTGTAGTTCAATTCTAGCACAGCAACAGTGAGGCTGTTTATCACCAACCCAACAAACAACAACACGAAACAGACAATATAAATCGAATGTTTTACTTCTCATTGCAGATTCTTTTCGTAAAATTACGTCATTGCTTTAAGTTTAACAAGTTAACATCGAGAGAGACAAACAGATGGATAGAGGATAAATAGATAAATAAAGATCCAGGTTTTTATGTTATACATATATACATATATCCCACCTTTTTTGTTGAGAGACAGTGTTCCACGTCTTGCCGATAGGCAACTCTTCAGGTGACTGTTTACTTTCTGTTTCCCCGCCAGGCTCGTCTAGGTCTTCGTTGCATCGGTTCGCATTTTTTGCCTTAATTAGAAAACACTTTCTACTATTTATGCATGTCTATAGGGTTTAGTTTTTTGTTTAAAGTAGGCTTATTTGATATTATATAGTATTTCTCTGATGAACACTAGTTTAATTTTTTGTTGTTCTTGAATATGTTTTTGAATTTTATATGATTTCCGATGATATTTTGAAGACTTCTTTGTTTTATTTGAGGTCCCATATGTGCTTACTGAGAGTGAACTTTCTGTGGAATAGCTCAAAGCTAGATATAATGTTAATTGTATCTAGTTTTGAACGTGTCCTCAGTTATACCTTTGAAAGTGCCTAGTGTGGCTTCCATGACCATTTCCTGCATACTAGGCCTTTTTCTAGGTATGATGGTTTGTCCCTACAGTTGCACAATCTAGTCGTACCGACTTTTTGAAAGTTCCATTGAGTATCTGTTTGCTGTAACTGGTGATAATCTGCTTTACGTTTGGCATATACAGCTGTAGCTGAGTTTGGCCGAGTTTTTATTGATGATTTTGTGGAGCTTGTGATTTGGTGGGAAGCAGGAGCTGAGAAGATCGATAAACGTTTTTTTTTCCTCAAAATTTGAATAGATATATCTACCGTAAGGTAGATTGAAACAAGTTATCCACCTTTTTCTTCTTATCAGCTATGTCTTTGTTCCTTTTGTTATTTGCTGTTTGGTTCCTTTTGCTCTCATTGTCTGTTGCTGTGTTGGTTTTCTTTTCAGCATATGACAAAAATCTTCACATGTCCGTTTTTTTAAGTGCTGAGTTAAACGGTCTTGTCGCCTCTTCAAAGATTTTTGTCTTTGAATAATTGTTAGTGAGACGTTTTTTTATTTAAGAATCTAGCACTAATTTGTACAACAGAAAAAGGGCTGAAGATTTCTTTCGATAAAGAAGCCTGAACAAAAGGAAAGAGCTGCTAGGAACTTGTATGCATCGACGCCGTCTTTTGAATTGCGCACACATGCGCTTTCGGATCATCAACACAAGTGGAAGCGGACAAATGACATAGAAAAGAAAGAGTTGTCTAGAGCGCTGCGATAACAGCAGGAAACAGTGTTGTAACGACGAAATATAAGTTAAAATAATCTAGATTTTACGCATAATAAGACGTTTCTCTTTTTCTTGGGGCAGGTTTTTGATCATTGACAGAGGGTAATTACTTTTTCCTAGACATAGCTTTTTTATCGGTAGGATTTTTATATGGCTTGCCTAGTGCTGTGTGTAAATCAAAGATGGCGTCCAAAATTTGGCAAGCAAGGAACGCTTGCCTAAACCAGGTAGACCAATAGGTAAAGATACTGCTGGAACTCTTCATGAATATGCAAGGAAGAGCGACGGGGTGTGACTGGACGACAAAGAGGGAAGGGAGAGGAAATGAGTAAAGAAGAAGAAGAAGAAGAAGAAGAAGAAGAAGAAGAAGAAGAAGAAGAAGAAGAAGAAGAAGAAGAAGAAAAAGAAGAAGAAGAAGAGCGAGCAAGAGGAGGAGAAAAAGAAAAAAGTAGAAGGATAAGAAGAAGAGGAAGAGGAGGAGGAGAAGAAGGAGAAGAAGAAGAAGAAGAAGAAGAAGAAGAAGAAGAAGAAGAAGAAGAAGAAGAAGAAGAAGAAGAAGAAGAAGAAGAAGAAGAAGAAGAAGAAGAAGAAGAAGAAACAACCTTGGCCCTTAGCTTTTTTAATGGAGATATTTCTAAGGCTCCATTTGTCCATTGACATCGCGGCAACCACTACAGGGCGTAAAAGCTTTCTCTCTCTCTCTCTCTCTCTCTCTCTGCCTCCATGTTAAGGAGTTGTAGGAAGAGCGCGGTAGAGAGTGAATGGCCGACCCCCTTAGAGAAAAGCCCATTATTTAACTAGGGCCGACAACCACCGCTACCTGACAACTTCAATTATTTTCCTAATGGAAAACTCACCAGGGCGTGGGGCTAAGGGGATGCTGAACACTTCTTAGGACCTCAGGACACACAGGCACACGGACACACAGACAAACAGTGCAGACACACGAAAAGGATAATACATATTATATAAAGTTAGATGGATGGCCTTTAGTGCAATTTATAAAGATGTAAAATGTTAAGAATAAATTTTAATATAGCAGAATGAAAAGTTGTGATTGCGAATGTTATTGTTAATGTCTCTTACCTAGATCTAGTTGTAGTAATTTTCATTTTGCCCATATGCTTAAAGAAAGTCAACCACCTATGTTTTGGCAAATTCAAACTTTCAAGTTCTGTTTTCAAACAGTTAAGAAAAAACTTGAACCATTTAAATTCTGTCTAAGCTTTTCGTGTCTAAGAGTCCTCGCTCTTGTCGCATCTGTCTCCTCCGTCGTGAGTCTGTGTCTGTGACTCGTTAAGCTCCCATCCGATCTTCCGATCTTTGAAGATCAAGGACCAAAGTGCATAAGTCAGCTTTTGTCTAAATAAAACTCTTTCATTCTTTCCTCTATATTATTTTGACACTTTGTCTTCTTTTCTTGCTTTCCCTATCTTTCTCACTTTACACAAACTTTCTCTCTCTCTCTTTGAGGGTACAAATTATTATTTTATTTTTCATCATTTCAGCCATTTATCTATTTTTTTTTGGATTGGTGTTACTGGTGTTGTTGTTATTATTGTTGTGAAGTAGTAGTTGTTGTTGTTGTGTTGTCACTGGTGTTGTTCTTACTGTTGTGTAGTTGCTGTTGTCGTTATTTTTGTTGTTAGGTAGTTGCAGTTGTTGTTGGTGTTGTTATTGTTGTATAGTTGCTTTGTTATTATTTTTTAAATAGATTTTATTTCCAATGAATCATAAAAAATACATGTGGTAATAGAAAACAACAGACGTGTATATCTTACTATAAAAGAAGTTTTTAGAAAGAGGGAAGTGTTTGCAAATGAATGTAGGGGCTTCCCCACCAAAAGCAAACATCAAAATAAATGAAGAAAAGGTCGAACAAGTATCATCCTTCACATATCTTGGTCAATTGATAACACAGGACGGAAGAAATGAACAAGAAATAAAAAGAAGAATTGCCTTAACTTAAATCCACCTTTGTGAAATTAAATAAAATGTTCACAAGTCGACAAATTTCAACAAAGACGAAGCTTAGATGAACAAAGTGCTATGTATGGTCGATAATTACGGATGTGAAACCTGGACTCTGTCTATACCAATGGAGCGATAAAATGAAGCTTTTGAAATGTGGACATATCGGAGAATTCTTAGAATTTCATGGAAAGAAAAAAACAACCAATAAAGAAGTACTCAAAACCATGAACCTTAACAGTACAGATTTTTAAAGATCTATTAAAAAGAAAAAACTGTCTTATTTTGGACATACAAAAAGACATGAATCCCTACAAAAATTAATACTAGAAGGAAAAGTGGACGGGTCGAGGGGCAGAGGACGTCGGAGAAAGAGCTGGACAACTAACATTGCAGAGATGACCAACATGCGAGTGAATGCAGGAGCGAAAACGGCGATGGAAAGAGAAGGCTGGCGATCCATGGCATCCAACCTTTTCAAAGAGAAGGAAACCTCGTAACGTAATGTAGGGGCTTTCCATCTTTTATTTTTATTACACTTTGTTCTAGGCAGAAAAAATACACACTTAAAAAAGGGCCTCCATTGACAATAAACTTGAACTTTTTCTCTTTCTTGTAGTATGTCGAAGAGCTCTATCTCCGAGAAGACGAGCATTAGCAATTACGAGCGGCTTCTTCTTGTATCGAATGTTTCAGAAGCTGCAGTTCAGTAAGAAAATTATCGAGCAGCTCAGGACAAACTTCTTTAATCCTGTGCGTTGCATCTGGCCAGTCTCTGATATGTCTCCGTCGCATTCTTTTGTAAGGGGTGATTTCTTTGTCTTCGATTATGAAAAAATTATTAATTATATAATATTATGATTTGTTCTTTTCTTATGCAGTATTCAAAAATAAAAACTTCTGTCTGAGTAACGGTGACTTTAGAACAAGTGTCTTCAACTTCAAAAGTGTCTAGTAGGAGTTTTTTAAACTTGTTTTTCTCTCTGGTTGAGCAATTTTCTCTCTAGTGTCTTGATTCTAGCTGATTATTTGAAGTTTATCACATGGCAGATATTTTAAGGTAGTAGAATGGTTTTCGTTTTTGCTCACAGTCTCAAGTTGGTCTATCGTAGCTTGTCCATCTTCACTGGGGGGGGGGGGGGG
>BMAT01005053.1:288997-302727 GCA_019649035.1 Elysia marginata
ACAAGCTTCAATTTGACCCTACTAGCGAGGTTAATGTCCACTGGTTGTAAGTCCCTGAGTAGATCTTGTGTTGCGAAATGAGGTGTCTATCAGTCTGCTTATATATCTATTATTTGTCGTTCTGTCTATCAGTATCCCTTATCTCTTATTTATCAACCTATCTGTTAGGTTCCAATACCATTTCTCTTCTCCTTTAGTTGGTTTTTTTTCCTTTTTACTGTGTGTCGGTTCCTATCCGTCTCTCAGCCTTACCTTTCAAAGTCTAGCGTCTCTAAAGATGCCTGATTTTTGTGGAAAAACATCAAGCAGTGGTCTAAGACAATTGTTTTAACCTTTTGAAAAATGGTTAGCAGAGTATTATTAATCAAACATTACACAATCCTTTTTTTGTCCGAGTAGTACATGGGAGGGGGCGGGGCGAGCCAAAATTTTCGGTTTCCACAGGTCATAGCATGTTGGCAAAATTTATTTTTAGTTTGGCGGACCATTTATTACTAAAAATTTCGTTTTGAAAAAAATCAAGCCAAGTTTTGCTACTGAAGCCCCTGCAGATTCTTCTTTCACAAAATCTTAAAAAAAAAGGCTTTTATGCGTAGAATTGAACTAATAGTAGAAGATCATACCTAGGTATATATGAATGAAACAAAGGTCATACACTGAGATATTGAATCTCTTAAAAATGCTATTTAAAAATTACGATTACGGAGTTAAGCTACCATAAAGGCTTGTAATGACAGTCTGTCCTAGCTGAGTATTGGTATGAAATCATAAAGATTTTAAGATTAAAGAGAATGTATTATGCGTCGTAACTGTGATTTTGTTATCTTGATTTTGAAATTCATTCATTATATCTAGAGTAATAACATGACGAATTATTTGAAAACCTTTTAACTTCATTACTAGTACAAGTTGGACATTGTTGTAAGAGCACAGATATCCCACAGATATTATTCTGCGATCCTAGCATCTATCTATCTGGTACTATCTTTTTGTATTTTTTGTTCAAATTAGAACCGAAAAGCAGCTACCACACTTATCGAACACACGTGGGCCTTAAAAGACATAAAACACAAAACCGAATGTTAGATTCTAAAACGAGCAAGATGAGTATGAAGAAAGACTTGTTAGTTGTTCCTAATAAAAATTTTTTTATTTTGAGGTTCCTTGAACTTTCGAAAGGAAATTTTACGCATTGTAAGCAAAAAAGAAAGTTCCTGTTGGTGAACGCAGCTCAAACATCCATCTCATGAGTACAACAGCGGGAAACTTAAACCATGGCGAGGCCCAAAATTTTACGTAAAAATTACAATGATATATTATCGTATATATCGATCTATTTCAATGACCAATGAATCAAAGGGACAATCTTTGTTTCCGTATGATGGATTTATTAATTTAGATAATTTTATCGCGGGCTGCGGGGCTCACTTATTACGCTATTCTGTATTTCATTTTGCCTAACTAAAGCCAGAGATTTTTCAAAGTTAAAAATTAATCATAACCCTTCAAATATTTCCCTAAAACTGCAAATAGGGAAGAACACAAAGCTCCTAGGACTTAAAGTAATTTTTTCCCATTGTGTTTCTTATTCTTTTAACTTGAAGACCTCGTGTGTACGTTCACTAATAGTTTTGTCCTTCCCCTCCCCCCATCAATTATATTTGCTTAAGGTAGACAATTTTTTTTTCATATATTGTCTCCAAATAAGCCGCGAGGGAGGCATTCCAAAAACCAGATCATTAATTATATGAACTTTTATGTTTTAAAGCAATAACCTTTAATAATGACTAATGACATACGCAGAGTCAGAAAGAGAGAGAGAGAGAGAGAGAGAGAGAGAGAGAGAGAGAGAGAGAGAGAGAAGGAGAGAACGAGAAAGAGGAAGGGCATGTAACAAAAGTAAATTGAGTAGGGCTCCGACAAAATTAGTCTACATGCCGTGCCGGCTGATTCAAATTATTTGGCATTTTCGAGTACACTATCAAATTTTTACTCAAATCTTTTTGCTGCATAATTTGAAAGTTAAAATGCTTTCCATCATTAATTCAATTATGAGACCGTCAAAGAAATGTTTAAAATGTGTTTTAAAGATTGTTAAAACATGGTGATACCCTTTTACAATATGAAAACTTTAAGTTTAAGTTCATTTTTTCTCCATTGGATTCCTTGTCTTTCAAGTGCAGTAAGTCCGGACCTGACTAAGATATGAAATGATATTTTTCACTATGTGAAACAGCTTTTGAAGGCCTTCTATTTCATGTATATAACTCTGTACCACGCATGTAGACTCATTTTGTGGGACTCCAACACAGATGGCTGTGGCAGAATCTATAAGGAAACGTGGGATAAACAGGTGGAAGAGAGATTGAGAGAGATAGAGAGAGAAGGGTGGAAAAGATAAATAAAGAGATAAGGAGACAATGAGAGTACACTTCAGAAAAGAAATCAGACTAAATTGTCATCTTCTAAGTACTGCTTATTAGGTGAAAGTCTCATTTGTACTAACTGCCTTGTTAGCGCCGCTCCTTCTTGTGTAGAAGAAATCATTTTATTTTAAATGTTACCGTGACAAACTCGTTGCGTGATGTGTTTGTTCTAGGTGTGTCCTCTACCGGGGTTGAAAGTTTTAGAGTGATCCAATAAAGCGCTGTGGTGAGAAGTCCGCTTTACAATCACTCTCTACCACATCATGTCATGTCTGATAGGCCTTCATGTCCATGTGTGTAGTTAACAACTACAGAGATGCAGTGTGGTGAGACAGACTACTTCATACTTTCGCTCTCTTTTCATTTAAATCTCAGAAGGTCAACGATTTTGGACAATTTGGTAGAAATTCAATGATTTTTTTTCTCATTTTTTAATTTATTTTGTGTAACAACGAGCATTTTTGTGCCTCATGATAAAGTTTAACCACTTTTTTCTGTAGAAAACCAAACTTTATAATAAAAATGTAAAATATACAGTGAAAAGAGCTTTTAAACAAATGTATTGTAATCAGAAAAAATTTCGATTTTCCCATAGTTGGTCGTCTTAGGATTAATACACATATTGAACTCATTTCACTGTGATGTCCAGTTAATTCTACGTCATGCAGACGACATATCTCTAGTCATATAGGAATCAAAGCACGCAGATAAGGTTGAATAGCGTTTAGTGACACTAAGCAGCACCAAGGCTTGCATGCAAAAGCCAGAAAGTTCTAGACAGCATCTATTCCATCAAGTTATCATATACAATAAATATTGGCTCGTTACTGAAATTAGCTCTTCACATAAAGTATGCAAAGCCTGTTAGCACAAAACCTTAGCCCAGACAGATGAGAAAACAATAATCTGTAAAATAAAAAAAAAACAAAACCATGATTATAACACAATGTAAAATTGCAATAATAAGATTCTCATTTAAAGCTGCAACACAAGCATTACTTCTCAAACATTCCACTTTGTAAATTATCATCAATGTATAAATGTTCAAAATTTAATAAATAAAAAATAAACTAAGTGCGGCAAAACTACTTATTAGTTTCTTACATTTTCGCGACACGTCTCTTTTCCACTCATGCACAGTAAACGCTTTCCGCCATCTGGTTTTGACACAAGTGCAAAATAAACCCCTAGAAACATGGATTTACCAGCCTGCTACTAGACCATTTTTTAGTAAACAGTGACAGTAGGGATATTGTACTACGGAATGACCCGATGGCCCTTATTCTCACAGACACACACACAAAAAAAGAAAATGTTCATACAGTCTGAAAATATTCTACATGATATTGTGAACATAAAATCTGAAGTCATTCAACAATTGAAAACATTAAAAAAACCTTTTCCATCAGGGAAATCTAAACATGAAAGTTTGTAGCATCTTTGTCTGTGTGTGTGTGTGTGTGTATTAGAAATTCAGGCTTCTCATGCTTTATGCATGGGTCTTAAGATATACACATGCACCAGGTACTTTAATTAATGGTTTTGACCCCAATCTACCATTTTATTGTCATTGTTACTAGTGATGCGTGCGGGATTGTATTTTAAGAATGCTATAAGAACGTTTTATTTTAGTTGCGTGATATTTGTCCTATCGAGCAACACTAATGGGTGCGCAATCTGCAAGAAAACAAACAGAAGAGATCGGTGTTTTTAACAAAATGCATATGCCCCCTCTGAGATTTAGGTCAGAACTACTCAGGACGTCTACTAAGCGTATTAAAAAACTAATTGAGGTTTAGAAGAGGGTACGTCAAACAAGGCAAATTAATGGTGAACTTCCTTGGAGCACTTTTCCTTGAAAATTCCTTCTAGGGCTTAAAAGTTAGCTTTCGTTTACTAAAGTTTTTTATATTTACATTTTGGCACAATGGAGCGTAAAAAACTTAAAGCTTTAATATGCGAAATTTTGGAACATTTAAAAATAGCCTAACATAGGGAAATGGAAGGCAGTTGACATTAATTTGCACACCACGAAAAAGATTGAAAAGCGGAAAAACATAGATAAATAAATTTTGATTTCGATTAGACCTATGTCTAAATTAAGTGTCTAAAATAACTTAGTTCCAGAAATGAATCTTAATATAATAGAAGGAGAGGTAAACTTTCAGCCAGAAAAGGCTTTTTTTGCGGGAGGCCAAACAATTGGGAAAATTAGCCTATCCATTTCAAATCACACTAAACTGATGTAAGAGGGTATTTAAAATGGTCTGTGGTCTCTGCAAATAATTAAGCTTTTTTACTTTTTTAACGTATGTGAAAACCGTGGTGCCTTTCCAAGGTTTTTTTCTCTCTACATTTTAAATCTAATTTGGGTTTTACATGAACGTCGAAATGCGTTAATGAAATGACGAGTTGCGCTGGTGCTGATTTTTTTTACACGATGAAAGATTACAATGCGAAACGCAAATTCGAACAATGGTAGATTTTATGGCTGGTTTTTATTTCACCATGATTTGCACCTCATCGCTAAAGTAAAATGTTAAGCTAATGCAATAGGGAAAAAATGTTCACCAATGTTCGTGTTTTAGATTTCGAGTAAGGCTCTCGACTTGCTGACAATGATAAACTGAAATGTAGATCTACACCTAAATTTTTTTTTTTTCTTTGAAACGGGTGTGCGTGAATTATTGTCAAGCTTCAAGCCAAGATTCTTCTGTTCTGTTCAAATGGCAAATGAGGCGAAAAGCTTAAAGAATAAATTGAATAAAATCTTTAATTTTTTTACAAATACATTGTTTTGTTTCCTGGCCTACTAGCTTATATCATTCATGTAATGGTATTTATAGATGATCTAAAAGTTTGATCTAAAGGCCCGCATAGAGCTAGAGAGAGAGAGAGAGAGAGAGAGAGAGAGAGAGAGAGAGACCCTTATATTTGCATTACAATAGAGAGAATTACTGATTAAACGGGTGATTCAGGCAAGGAGAAACTATAGTGAAAAGCACAAGAAAGAGATAGCAATGTACAATTATTTTTAATTCTCTCCAGACTAGAATAGAGGGATTAGGGTGGGAAACAGAGATTTCGAGGTGGGGGGGGCGGTCACTAAAAGAGAAAAATGGAGTGGGGGTGAGAAAGATAGACATAGAGTTTAAGGAGGTGGCAAAAAGAGATCACGGAAGCGAGAAATAAAGTTGGTGGTAACAAATTTGAAAAAGTCGGTGGTATCTACCACATGTACCCAATCAGTTAGCGATGCGAAGCACGGGCTGCTATAACTAGTGTATATAATATAGGTTTAGATCTACATCTTAAAGATATCCTGATCTAGAGTGGAAAAATGATCAAGACGAAAAAGTAGAAAGAAACGGGAAACATTACAATGAGGGTAGTGAAAAGAAGAAGAGATACAAGGAGAGAGATGGTGTCAGATGCAAGAAAAAGCACCACAGGAAAAAATGAAATAGAAAACACCAGATATGAGGAGAGAAACGGACAAAATATATTTATTGGAAGAGGAAGTTGATGTGAAAAAACACCCACAAGTTTACAGTAATGAAGACAAACAGGAAGGGAGGGGGAAAGGAAGGCGTAAACGAAGCAGAAATAGTTTGAACGAGAGAAGGGAACATGAAAGACAAGGTTGAGAGATGTCTATAGATGAGACTTCAATAGAGAGGTTTTAAAAACAAGAGAAGGGAAATAAATATTGATAAAGAGAAGAGCATTGCGGGATGAAGACCTGGAGAGAAGGGAACGTATTAAAATGAGATGCAAATTGATTTTTTATAGTTAGATTGATACAATTAATACGCAGTCACAATCATGAAGACACACATATCGGCAAATTTTGACACAGCCCACTCTGGTTGGGTATATTCCAACTAGTATACTTTGATAACAGCCGACCTTGAACAAGAGCATGAAAGTCATGCAATTGCAACCCTCTCCCTATTCGCCCTAAAACTGCCATTTTGTTTTTTCTCGAGCCCAGTCTGTGCCCGCACATCACCACTGGCCATGTCGCTCCAGGTCTATTTTCATAGGTGTATAGTATTTTAGCGCGGTGTTTTCCTAAGATTCTTCCCGCTAGCGCGTTAAGACTGTTGACCTAAGAGCCTATTAAGAATACAAAAAACATTGGGGCTCTTACTGAGCCCGAACTTGAAGACTCTCTAATATTTATGATCTCATTTCTGGCAGCAATGGCTGGCGTATCTCTATGAATTCTTGTAGACAAATTAGATCCTAGCCCCCCAAAATAAACTTGCCAGTGTGCTTAAGATACTGGGCAATCTTAGATGACTATCTTTTTTTCACCGCTCCCAAAAAGGTACTGTTCCGACGACCTGGTGGAGTAAACAGCTGATCATTGCGGTTCGTTGGGTAGCTAGACTACTCTGTATTTGTATCTGCTTGACGTAAGGTGACTGACCATGTCTAATGATACAGGTTTACTGTGCATGGACCAGTGGCTAGTGACATCGACCTGGTGTCTTGATGTCCTACACTGATGACCTGGCATGACCCCCCAGACCCCGGTCATTCGTGGCTTGGTTACTTCTTCACTTAGACTCAAACCTGCTAACCTGTCTCCAAGAATAGAGGACAGGCAATAAGTGTATTGATAGAGACAAAAACCGTAAAGAGGAGAGAAATAAACTGCAAGAACTTTGTTGATTTGACAAAGGGGCAAGAACTCTGAGATCTTCTAGTAAACAGATCCACAAAACATAAAGTACACCAGAGCCCCAGAGGCCCAAAACCTGATCAAAGAGCTCAAAACCACCACTAGCAGAGAGACCATGTTTACGCTTAAACGAAGTCCCTTGGCAATAAACTGGTTCTACCTCAAAAGTGTTGAAGCGCGCAATCAGTGTCCAACACACCCTTTTCTAGCCATTGGTGTAAGTTTTAAGTGTGACGTATTAGACCTGTATAATGATATAATTATGTTTCCGTTAGTCACAAAAATATTTTTTTTAAAAACCAAAAAGGCTTGCTTCATAATTTTTTTCGCCTTTAAGATGACGGAAAAAGTATTAGCTATGATTCAGTAACGAAGAAGAATTTCCCTCTACTTAATATTACTCGCTCAAATTTCACTCGTTTTATTTAAACTTCGTGCAAGGTCTCTGTCTCAGTTTGGTTATGTTTAGCCTTGACTGATCTGGCAAACGAGAGAACTGATCAGGTAGGTAATGGATCGATCGAATGTAATATCTTAGAATCCCTGTAAGATTCAATAAGACACGCAACAAATAATGTGCTATGAAATGAATCAAAGTTTTCCCTAGACGTTTCCTCTAAGTTGAATTATTGCAGCCTTGCCTACTCCATTTTAAATAAGTTATAGAAGTAAAACACTCAAACCATCCACACAAGATAAAAGCTTTGGATTTTATTCATGCTGGATATTTAAAATTTTGAGGTAATTACTACCATTTCATGTTTTGCATTCGACAACTAGTACCTCTTTACATACACCCACATGAAAATTCTCATACTGCCGCCCTCATATTCTGAGTTGTTGTCTGAAACACCAGACAGGGAATTGCAACATTTGAAAATATTACCGCAACCACCAAAACCTCTTTCATCCCTAATACTATTCGTGCTTCTACCAACAAAGTAAATATTCCATTATCTTTGCTCTTACTACTACTACTACTACTACTACTACTACTACTACTACTACTACTACTACTACTACTACTACTACTACTACTGCTGCTGCTGCTGCTGCTACTACTACTACTACTACTGCTACTGTTACTACTGCTACTGTTACTACTACAACTATTAATTCTACCTACTACTACTACTACTACTACTACTAACTACTAGTAGTAGTTAGTAGTAGTAGTAGTAGTAGTAGTAGTAGTAGTAGTAGTTCAATAATAACAACTAAAACAACAACAAAGACCACAGCAACAACTACCGCTAATCGTACTATGACCAAAAAGTAAATATTCCATTATCTTTGCACTAGCGTAGTTCCAAAACTACTTATACTAGTAACACTTCTACTAGCAGTTTTAGTATTATTGCGCTAAAGTGTGACAAAAATAATAGCATTCCCTGTAACTAATAGCCCAGTTCCCTATTCCACTCAATACTGCATCGGACATCGTCTAGGATATGCGCTGCCCCGTCACTCCAGAAAGTAGAAACCCCATGCATTACTGTCCCCTATTGGGAGTAGAGCATGCCCTGGGTGATGAGCTAGAGGAATTAGACCCGAGGGACCAGTTAACTTCCGCTCAGCGTTCTAGATCTATACGTGGTACAGACTAACAGCCCAATAGTTTAGACATATACGTGAGTGACATAGCGATGGAAAAAGAAAACTAGACAGGCCATGCAACTTTCTGATCCTCCACCATTCCTACTTACTCCTCTTTCTATATTAATATCCCTGCATTCTTAATCCACTTTTGTTTTCTGTCTGACAATACTTTTGTCCACTCTGCCTAACCGTGTCGTGTCTGTCTCTATGTTACTGCCCCGCAGTAGAATCTTGATAAAGTCAACGCCTCGAGACCTCTGGATTGAAAAAATGTGGACTTCAAGTCAGAGTTGACTTTAACCGCTACAGAAATACAAGAAAGACAAAATGAGGCTGTAAAAAACGGTGGACTTTAAGCAAGAGTTTCTTATAAAGGTATTGACTTCAAGTGGATTCCGCACTTATGTCTGCCTGTCTCTGTCTGTCTGTCTGTCTCTCTCTCTAATAATCTATCTATCTATCTATCTATCTCTCTTTTGTGTTTTTGCTGTTGTCTTACTTATACAGTAACTTAAACACCGTACGTATATTACTATGCAACTCTTAAAGAAACCACTGTCCTGAAGGAGGCAGTTGGCCTACCAGTAACAGAAGATGAAAAAGAGAATCTCTTGGTTTTGACAAATCATATTGTAATTACAAGTATTAATAGGGCTCTTTTCCCGACTTAATATTAAGCTTATGTTTATGTTTCTCTACCGCCAAAAGTCCCTCTTTCTGTCTGCCTGGTGCTCTGTTTTCCTTATTATCTATTTATCGCCTACCTCTCTGGATCTTTGTTGTGCTGGACAACATATTCTAAGTAGACTAGGGCTCAAAAAGTTCATTAAATCAAAAGTATAGTCAATGGCCTTGTTCCGGCATCGTGCGCGATTCGAAATTAACACATAATTTCAAATGTTTTCCGCCCATTACTCAATGTCATCATAAAACTAGCCAGATAAAGCATATTTTGGATGCCCGTTGTTATTAGGGTAATTTTCTTCGATTCTCGCAGTTTCGCGTGTTTCATCTACGTGTAGAAGAAGTTGGGTGCAATGTTATTTCTTCACTGTTCGATCGAAATATACATAAAAGGATAAATTTATTTCAACCAAACTCAATGAGCATAATTTATCTAGAAACTGTAAATCACCACCAACCATGAAATAGAATTGGAAAAAGTACAAAAAAAACCTGAAACCCTATAACCAGACAAAACATTTTGCGCACCTTGCCTGCAAGAAAAATATGAAATTTTAATGAATAAACCTACACTACACCGGCGAAAGAAGATATTTACGTTTTGTGTGCAAAGAAAACGTCACCCACTATGCAACTTCACTAAGGCCCCGGATTTAATGCAAGTCCACTAAGAAGCACAGCAAGCGCACAAAACTGAGCAGTGACGCCCAGTTTTTAAAAGGTAATTTTTGTATATTGATAAATGGGTAGGGAGGCAAATAGATAGATAAATAGATAGATACAGGCAGATTGATGGATAGATCGTTTAGTGAATAGGTAGATCGGGAGTAGAAGGAGATTTCGAGATGGTTAGAATTTCAAAAATTTAGAGCGATTTATTGAGGGTGAAGAAGAGAGAGCGAAGAAAACGGAAGGGGGAGAGGTAAAAATATTTTACACGGAGAAGAGGACGGGACAGATGATAAAAATAAAAGAATATACAGATGCGGGACGTGAGGAAAGAAAGAGAAAAAGAGAGAGAGAGAGAGAGAGAGAGAGAGAGAGAGAGAGAGCAGAGTTAGGGACTTAATTTAAGTTCTCGTTAAGAGAACCGTGTGGGCGCAGCGGTGTTGGCACAATGGCTGCCTGATTACCCTGGCCAGCCAAAAACGCCTCAGAAATTGCTTGTACGTGCCAGGTCGATAGTCTCATTGTTTCACCTGACTGGAGCAGTTTAGGGCGCTTGAAGCCCCAGGTTTGCAGTCTGTCTGTCTGTCTCGTCCCTCCTGGCCCAACCTGATGAGCCGTCTGTCGCGAGCCACTAAATTGTGATTTGAAGGCAGTTAATGGCACAAAAAAACAACTTCTAATCGATCGGGAACCTACTGAAATCATGAGGGTCTAAAGAGTGGGAGAAGGACTCAAACTCGGACTCCAATTGGACATAGATGCACAGAATCCGATTTTTCCCTCTTTGGAATATTGCTGGCGACTTTTTGTGGTTAAACTAAACCTTTTTTTTCTTGCAATTATTTCAATCGCTAAGTTAGTTCTTGAACTTACAAAAGACTAAGGAACAATAACATGTACAACCTTGAAAACAAGAACAGTTGCAATAACAATAACAACATGAGTAATACCATAGATACATGTATATATATTGAATATTATGTAGTCTGTGTACAGTGGTTATATAAAGTTTTCTTTCTTCGACTAACAAACTACAGTTAAAATTAAATTAGTAATTGTTCCTAATTATAAAGATTTCATAATACTTTTACACATAATGTTATTCAGATTTTCGTGCCCTACAAAATGCCATTTTAATTTTCCAACTCGTCTTTCGAACAGGTGACACTTTTCACAAGTACACACAACACTGTAGAATAATAATGTTCAAAGAAAAAAGAAATATTATGGCGTGGCACAACCACTTATAACGAAAAGCTTTGGTGTGAATATAAAAGCAGCTAAAATAAAAACATAATCAGTCAGTTATCAACCAGCAGCAGTAGTTGTCCTTCTTCCATGTTTTTAAATATCTACCTCCAATCACTGACATTCATCATTTCATGTACGTTTTTCTAGCTCTGTTCCCCTCATTTCCAATCAAACTCTTCTCACCTCTCCACCTTTGTCATCTCTTCTTCATATTCGAAATCAAATAAGATATATTATGCACTATTCCGGCTTGCTTTTTTTTCCAGTTACTCTAATAAATTCATCTTCATCGTTTCCTTTTTATATTTCTATTTTTACTTTTCGCTCAACATACTGTATGCAGATTTTCTTGCTTTCTCGCCCCATCTCTACTTCTTTCCCCAAGTCTCTACTTTTCCTACTGGAATGGTTCCCCGCTGATTCTTAGCGTAATCGGATGATCTCTGCTAGATGTTTTCTCGCTGAGAAGGAAAGTTTGCCATAAAAAAGAGACAACAAGGAATGGCTAACACAGCTTGATAAAGTAATTTATTACCTTTTCTCCACTGGCATAGTTTTATAGCAATCTTTTTTTCATCACAGAAAATTATATGTATTCCTTAAACTAGATGTTTTATTCTGGTTGAGAAGAAATTCTACCAGTTTTGCGAAAAAACAAAACAAGAAACAATGGACTGATAAGCCATCACATTGACAGGTTCAAAGTGAGTAACTTATTTCAAAGAAAAGAAGAGCTAGAGTAAAAAAGAAAAATCTTGCGCAGTAAAGGCATACAGTTGCAGATTTAAGCGTACATGTTAAACTGATTTTACGTTTTATCCTAACCCAAACAAGCGTAACCTCCGTAAGCAAAGACACGCGATATTGTATAATTGCTCGTTTCATACGTTTTCAGATCTTTGCACGACCTAGCATTAAAGCAATAATGTAAATCTAAATTTGTTTTTATCTACTTTGCTGTTATGTGTATTGTCTTTCAGTTTTTAATATTTGCTTAAAACTAAAAATCTTTTTTTTTTTCAGGTAAAGTATGCGCAGATATCATTGTCTCACACAAACTTTGGTTCCGAACAGCAAATTCATCACATTTTCTAGCTTTCTGCTTTATTCAATGACAACGAAATATTTTAAACTAAGATGAAAATTATATCAATACCTATATATCTTTCTATATTGCTATTAGTGTTTACAAAGTTACTAATTAGTCTTAAAAATTATGGAACGGATGAATTCTAATTCGAGATGAGCGTTTGGTTGTTCCACCCAACACTTTTTCTGCAAATTTATAACTCACATGCATTGTAAATCTACCGTCTTCATCCTGAAGATCAAATTATTTACAACTCTATCAATGGTAGCAAAAACAGTTGTTAGTATACCAAGATGACAAAATTACTAGGAAGCAACACCTCTATTAGTACAGGACAAAAAGTAATCCGAAGCAGTGATAACAGTGGTAGTACATCATGTATAAGTTGCAATAAAGTAGTTATAGTGGCAACTTAAGAAGCTGTGGTTGTAGAAATAGTGATGGCAGACTTTGGCAGTAAAGACTGTGCCTAATAGTTAATAGTTAATAGTAAAGCGGGTAGTGATGATTTTAGATCACCAAGGAGCAGACTAGATCACTCCTGAAACGGTTATCATAGCTACACTAAAGCGCGGTATTATTTAAAAGTGATTAAATAAAAAACCTCATCCAAAGAGAACCAAGATCTGTCATTATTATTTTTCTCGCCATAAAAAGTCACCAATGAGCCTTGAACTTTGCTCTTTGCCAATGACCCTGTGGGTCCTTCAGACCCTGTGTGACCCTAGCCGGGGGTCCCGATCACATTAGTTTTCTCAGCGCGTGGACAAACTACTCACGCGCTCTTTAAATTCATAGACCTAGACCCTCACAGGGGACGGAAGACGCGACAAGGAAGAAAGAATCACCCTAAAAGTGGAAGCCACTGGCCAGCGCAAACAAAATCGATAATTATAAGTAGATTGAGGAGTGAAGGGACTAGCAAGCCCGCATTTCTCTTAACAGTTTTAGGGGTTCGTAGGTTTCTGTTTTTTCCTATTCTCTTTTTAGTGAGGGCGGAAAGAATTTTAAGGATGAACAAAGATGAAAAATTGTTTAGTGACTCTGGAATAGAGTGTAGCTTTCCTTGACCTGGTATGAGAAATTGAATGGAAAAGAATAGAATAGAGTTATAAGAAAAATGGCATGTCGTCTTTCGAATTATTTTGAAACAATACGAAAACGAAGTAAAATGTGTTTCTTTCACCTATACAATAAGATAAAAACAATGAAAACAAATAAATGGGGGGAAAGCTGCTTTCTTGCGACGGAGACTGGGGGGAAAAGGTACATACTAAATAAGGAAATAGGTCACAATGAGAAAGGAAAAGAGAGAGAGAGA
>BMAT01005054.1:9920-21691 GCA_019649035.1 Elysia marginata
TAGATAGATAGATAGATAGATACATTTTATTCATTCCAAAGGAAATATGTTTTCACAGTTGCATATCACATATAATTATAAATGTATAAATTTATACACATTAAACAGTATACATAAGAATGATAATTTTAAAAAAATGCACACAAACACACAAACACCCTCTCTCTCTCGCACTTTCTTCTCTCTCTCTCTCTCTCTCTCTCTCTCTCTCTCTTCCTTTAAGTAAATCAGATCCTAGCACAAAGACGAGTTACTTGTATTGAATATAATTATCATAATACTCTAGTAAATATTCTATTGAGAAGATGGTATGGACTCAAAGAAAGATGGCAATACCAGATTGATTTTTACGACCTGTCTGTGTTAAAGGTACGATTTGATGGTAGAAATGATGATCTGTATCTTTCTTTATTTGTTTTTAGGGACGACAGCCTTTTCCTGTACCTTAGAAAAGTAATTTGACTATGCAATGGGTGGTTTTCATTTTCATGATGTTGAAGGTTTTCTTTTTACTTAATTTCTTATAAAACTGAACCGCATACAATTTAGCCGTACATCATAGAAAGCAGGCGCTTCAAGTTTAAATGTAGAAACTCTAGATCTAAATCTGAATTAGATTTAGCCCTCTCATATATGGACAAAATGACTTCAAATTGCAAAAAAAAAAATTATATAAAAAATGAAAGGCCTTCTTCTCCTAAGCCTAGTTAGATTCTAGGTTTTTTATGTCATGACATACAGTGCCAACTTGTATAAGGAGCTTTTGTATACATGGTAGCCTACTATTATTAATATGAAAGGGTTTTGCATCTAAAGCGGGTTGAATTTCTCTTTCGTTTGGTACCAAATTTACGAGAGCTTTTTTTTCAATTCTTTTTAATTTTCAAAGCTAAAATTTGACCTTATATAAGTATTAAACCCCACAACATTAGGTACCAAACTAAAGGGCATTTAAAGCTGCTTTTTATGAGTTTAGTGGCGTGCTCGCACAACGCACGGCGCGGAGGCGCTTAGCAAAACTAGTAGGTGGGGTTGACCAATCTCGACTAGACGAGCGGCGGCGCAGCGATGAAACCCTAAAACTCGACCTTATTCACATTGATACTGATATAAACCAAAGTTTTAAAAAACAACTTCACAAACAACGTGCATAGAAAGAAAGGTGAGAAAACACTCTTTTCATTCATATGTATTTCATTATCATTTACGAAGCATTTATAACTGAAATCATGATTCGAAACACAACAACTCCTGGTGTGACCTCCATATTTCCGGCCGATGCAGGCGCGTTAATTAGAGTAGATACTATTGTTGCTGTTGCTGCTCCCGCTACTACTACTGCCGCTACCACTTCTGCTACCAATATTACCACTACTGTTACCACTCCTAACCTTACTACAGCTACTACTTCCACTACTATTACTACTGCTACTAGTACTACTAGGCTACCACTACTACTACTACTAGGCTACTACTACTACTATTACTAGTACTACTACTACAAGCACAACTACTACTACAAGCACAACTACTACTACTGCTACTTCTACTACTACTACTACTACTACTACTACTACTACTACTACTACTACTACTACTACTACTACTACTACTACAACAGCTGCTACTGCTACTACTACAACTACTACTACTACTACTACTACTACTGCTACTACTACTACTACTACTACTACTACTACTACTACTACTACTACCACAGTTGTTACTACTGCTACTACTATTGCCACTACTTATCGTTTGTTCTCTGTGTTTGTTGTTTATGGCTTCCGGGTTAAAAAAATTATTTTGGTGCGATTTCAATCTTCCTGTTTAAGTAAGGAAGTCTTTTACTTTGGCAAGGCTAAGCAAGAACCTTCGCCATGACGCTCCTTTTTTAACTTAGCGAAATGGCGACATGATATAAGCTATGTTTCTTTTAGTGGCAAGGCGGCGGGTGCCAACGCTACTAAGGGTCGAATCATTCCAAAGATATTTCAGTCATTCCACTTAAACTTAAAGCCCACTTCTCTCCACTATTAATTTAACACATTTAAAAATTTTCAATACTATCATTATTACTACCACCACCACTACTACTACTACTGCTACCATGACTACTACTACTACTACTACTACTACTACTACTACTACTACTTCTGAAGTAAGTATTGCTAAAAAAAATCCGACCGCAGACAGATAAAATATTTATTTACTTATTGTACTGGATAAGAATTTTTTGTTTAATAGAAAAGATCGTGAGATTTTTTACGTAACAAAAGATTAGAGTTTGTACTACAACTAGATCAGCCGTGACCTCGCTGTGTTGGTGTGCGAGTTGTGTAACATCTCAGAACTGGTACCGTCATCTCAAGCTACCAGTAGAAATGACCAATGCTAGGGCAGTGGCTGGGCAGTCGATGGTCATACCAGAGCCAGCACAGGCCAGATGGTCAGTCTCTCTTGAGGATTCCGTAAAGGTAGGTAATTACTTATAGTGGCTGTGACTACAGGTTGTACATCTGTTGTAGGTCAAAGGAGTTAAAATCTGTTGAGGAACGGTCGGAAACTCTGTAAAGATTCTTATTGTTATGTATCTTTACCATGCACTATAAAGTATAATCATTGATTTTTTTGTGAAGAGCAAGTCAAAATGTTTTGCAAACTGTCATACAATTTTTGTTTGATTTTCTTGATTGCCAAGTTTTTTTCCAGTCACAACATAACGACTAAATGTTATGTACGATCTTCGGCTAAATGCTTTGTTATAAACTTATATAAGTGAAATGACTATACATACGAAAACTACTGCCTTGCACCCTAAACCTGTCGTTTGTGATTCACGGATGGTTGTAATTTTGTCTGGCAGCGCTAGCGACCAGTTTTTTTATGCTTTACTGTCGTACCTTTCTTTCAATCTCTAAAGTCTGTACACTGTTGTCTTTAAGAACGACAATGTGGTTGAAATCAGATAATAATAACATGGTATCCTGTGAATTTCTTCTTTACCAGTAAAAATACTTAACCTAATAGTCTGGTCGGCCCGGTGTCAGGATAATGAAACTGGGTGTGGTCTATGCAAGCGCTCGTTACATCACAGCTTTCAATTGTCCCAAGCGCCGTCTCTGATATAATCTTGTAGTTGAAAAGACACGTTAAAATTCAAACAACCAACCAAACCAAAACTTAACCTAATGATAAAAAACGTCATAACAGCAACCTTTTTCGGGCACACTTTCTCTTCATGTTTGTAGAGTAGGCATTTAAGATTTATTTTTTTCATGTTTAAAATTTAATAAAAAATTTATTTTTTTTTTTGCTATGATTTAAATCTTAGTAAATCTCAGTAGGCAATGCAAAAATATCGGCGGAGACATAAGAAGATTATAACTCAACATTAAAGTATGTCTATTACCTCATCAAGGCCCATAAAAGCCTTATTTTAATATCGCCCAATTTCCGCGTGATGTTCGGTCGCCTTTGGTTGTTTTTGCAACAAATCCATTACCAAATATCGTAACCTAATTGGCCTAATTGACAACCCAATACTTTTACCGCCCCCTTTGTATTAAAAAGGCTATTACCTTGCTTGCGCACAGAAGCTCAGCCTAGATCATTCAAAATATGTACAAACAAATTTTCGATACACATGTACCCATTTACAATGAAGCAGCATATTGACTAAAAAACATATTTGAATTGTATTTAATTGAATTGAAATCATTTATCCACCACGCGGCATTGATGTCTGTGTTTTTTTTTTTACTACCTTTTTTGTTGTTATGTCAGCCAAGCCCATCTCTCCCAAAATGCATCTCTTGGCCTTGACCCTTGTGCTCGTCGTGAGTCCGCTGACCTTTGGCGCAATCCATGACCTGACCTCTTCAGACAAGAACCACATCCTAAAGAAGCACAATGATTACAGACAAGCAGAGCCAGCAAAGACAATGCCTGATCTAGTAGGTCAAAAGTCAAACGTTTTTTAAAGGTCTATAGAATTAGACATCTGTTCACGTCTATCATTTGTATTAATACTGCCATTGGTACGCCTACGCAAAAAGCATTTTTATAACGTCTAATCGGCTAAAAATACTAATGACAATAGTAAAAAAATAAATTGTGGAGGCATCCACTGCGAATGCCGCTTAGAGAGGCTAAGCAAGGACCTTCGCAATGAAACTCCTTTTTTAAGGAGCGTAGTGGTGACATGGTTTAAGCTATGTTTCTCTAAGTGGCAAGGCGGTGGGTGCCGAAGCATCTATAAGTCCAAGGTTCGAATCATACTAAGGGCAGACATTTCGGGCATTTCCACTAAAAAGCTTATTTCTCTCCACAGCTAATTTTATACCTTTATAATTTTTCAATCTTAATGACAATAGTAAAATCAAGAGACTTATAAAATGCACAAAATCGATTACAAATGCTCTGGGCGCAAAAAAAAAAAAAAAAAAAAAAAACAGGCAGTTGTGCTGACTATTTCAGCATTGTAAACCAAGCCACAAGCATTATACGAACATAATCACATTAAACAGCTCTTAAGCAAGGCGACTAAGATGTACAGGTTAAGGCTTTCATTAAAAAAAAAATTAAAAGTTCTTTGGACTGTAAAACATAATAGATAGAAAGTGCTAATAGTTTAATGCTTCAACAAAGTTTCCCTGAGAGGCAGTTAACGATATTATTTTCTGAACTAACAGAAAATTTGCATTTGAGTCCTGTCTCAAAATGGCCAAGGTGTAGCCAAGTTTATTATTGTATTGCTGAATAAACCTGACCAATAATTTGTTACTCTCAAAAAATTTAATGTCTCAGCTGTGACCCCTGACCTGTACAAATTTCATCCTAAAACCAGACCTGGAGCGATGCCTTGGCTAAGGAAGCGCAGGCCTGGACCGACAAATGCGGATTTTCCCACCAGAGTGGTAAACCTTGGGGTAAGTGTGGCTTTTCCCACCAGAGTGGTAAACCTTAAGGTAAGTGTGGCTTTTCCCACCAGAGCGGTAAACCTTGGGGTATGTGTGGCTTTTCCCACCAGAGCGGAAAACCTTGGGGTAAGTGTGGATTTTCCCTTCAGGGCGGTAATTCTTGGGGTAAGTGTGGCTTTTCCCACCAGAGCGGCAATTCTTGGGGTAAGTGTGGATTTTCCCACCAGAGCAGTAAACGTTCGGGTAGGTGTGGGGCTTTTGGACAGGATGTCAAACCTTGAGGTAATGTAAAGTAAAAAGAGTTTTTTATATTGCGCCTAATCCACTAATGTGCTCGAAGTGCTTGACATGGGTTCCCCGACAGGCCAATACCAACTAAATCACCTTGAACTCACAGAGGAGCAGCTCATAACGCGCATCACTCTAGCACACTGGCAAGATCTTTCACTGCCTATAGCCGGGTACTCCTTAAACGCATGAGAACGGCGAAGAAATGTGTGTAAATAACCTTTCTCAAGGACCAAACGTCCACCTGCCGAAAGCAGGACTCGAACCTCAGACCTCTTGGTCCGAAAGCGGAGCGTCTACCACTAGACCACTAGACCTATGTATCTTATCATTAAAGCCACACTCATTTTTTATGAGTATGGCTAATCTCCTTAGATTGGCAGACATCTGAACAACAGTTTCTTTTCTAACTGAAGTTTCAAACTTTAAGGTAAATGTTTCTTATTCACACTATTTTTTAAATAGACTATTTCATTCCCTTTCGGGAAATTTGGCTTACTTATTCAGCGTAACTGTGTCGCCTCTAACCATCTTCACTAATGCCCTAGCAGGCCAGTACATGTGAAGGCCACTTTTAACCCATATGTAGGGGGTTTCAGGCGCAAATCACAAATTTAAGAGTTGCCTGTAGCTGGGTACCCATTTTACAGGTGGGTAGACTTGTGAAAATTGGGGTAAATTGTTTTCCCAAGGCAATTGCAATATGGCATCGTCGGTAATCGAACCCGCGACCTCCAGATCTCGAGTCCGACGCGCTAACCACCCTACCACGCTGCCCCTGTGGGTAGATGTGACTTTTCGCTAGGAGCGACACACATAAGAATAAAATGTACGTTTTCACCAGAACGAAAAACGTTAAGATGAAAAAAGCAAAAACCCTTTGGGTTACTGTGTCTTTTCTCACTTTACCAACAAAATGTGAGTTAAATATGAGATTTTCTTATTAGAGCGGGAAACTTGAAGATAAATGTGGCTGAGTTTAATACTAGAGTTGCAAAACTAATTGTAAGTGCGGCTTATCCAAACAAGGCAACAGACCATGGGGTGAGAATGGCTTTCCACATGCGAGAGGTAAATCTTATTTTTAAATTTATAATATAAATGTACCAAGTCTTTAGATAAATGTCATTAAGAAATAAAAAAAAAGACAATATGTTGAGACTTGTCTCAAGATAGAGGATTTGTCTCGAAGTCAGTCAAAAAGGTCCGAAACTGGAAAGTAGTACGTTATTGGTGTTACAGAAACGCTTATTTTATCTACTTTAAAATACAACTACCAGAAAAGCTTTATCATGCTTAAGTGTGAAATTATCGCTCTTTATAGTCCTAAAGGTTAGAGCTCGTGAAATTTCAGAAAAGGGGACAAAATTGCGTTTACAACTTAGGCAAATATAAAAGAGTGAAGTCCTCAGCAATTATACCATTACAATTAAAAAGATGCAACATAAAATTTCAGCATTATTCAGGTGTCAAAACTGTACAGAAATGGTTTAACGATCATAATCTTAGATGCAAAATTCTGACTTCTGATCTCTTAATAAATTCTAAAAGGTTATATCTCAAAACAAGATTTTGTGATTTGAGACTTCTTTGGATAAAATGCATGACAAATTTAATTAAACGGGTATTCTTATCACTAGATTTTAAGCTGTTTTGTAAATGGTACTTGTTGGCCGAAATTTAGATGATACATACAGCATATTAAGGTGTTTCTCTTGTCATCGATATACTACGATGTGGATTTTCTCACCAGAGCGGTATCAATTGAAAGTGCCGGGGTAGTTTTAAAAATGGTAATAGATTTATCTAGTTCTGAACTGCTCTTGGTAATATATTTTATGAGGACATTTTTAAAGAATGATGACCTGATCGTACGATTGTGTTGTTTTCTGCAGGAGAAAACATCGCCGCTAAGTCAGCCCGGAGCGGTACATCGAACACAGGAGCTATCGACTACATGATCAACTTGTGGACCAAAGAGGCTCAATACAACACAGACGGCAGTTTCTCGTGCTGTAGTCGCTCGGAGCACAGGTGTTGCCATTTGACACAGGTAATACCATGCGGTGATTCACCTACTATTATATTTTGGCAAAAGTTGTAGACAAAGGGTTGCAGCGGTAATATTTTTTTGTTTAACTATGTTTACAAGTGAAGATAATGAATGGAATATCGCAAAAAAAAAAAAAAAGCCTTACCGTTTTTCCATTGCGTTTTAGTAGTTAGCCTTCCTTTGACTCTCAGATTTCTTATAATCTGAAAGAGATAGAATTGTATTGTAAAATCTGAACCAAATGTATAGAAAACTTTTAAAACTTGTAAACAGTGTATACGGTTTCTAAAACTTGATTTTAATATATGAGATAGGTTGGCAAGTTTATAGGGTCAAAGTAAATTAAATTTAAAGAGATCGTAAGCCATGAGATCATCGTTAATGATGGACTGGGTTTGTAAAAAAAATTTTCAATCAATCAATCAATCAATCGATCCATCAATCGATCAATCAATCAATCAATCCTATGTCTGCGTTGATGTTTCAGGTTGTGTGGGCAAAGACGACGGAAGTCGGTTGCGGTATGACCCTGTGCCCAACTCTCACTACATCTTCAGGCTCGATGAGTAACGCTGCGTTCATGGCTTGTTACTACAACCCTCCGTGAGTAGTACAAAGCAGTTTTATCTCATCTGCTCAGATTACAGTGCTGGCATAAGCTGTGAAGGAAATTGTTTTTAAGTAAAAAGTGAGGTTCTAGAATTTATTCAAAAGTAAAAACTAAGATTCTGGGAATGGTTAATAGGTGAAAAAATAGGTTCTAGACATTGCTCAAAAGAAAAAAGTAAGATTCTGGTAATCGTTCACAGGTAAATAGTAAGGTTCTAGGAATTATTCATCGGTAAAAAGTAAGGTTCTGGGAATTACTCATTAGTAAAAAGTGAGGTTCTGGGAATTACTCATAAGTAAAAAGTGAGGTTCTGGGAATTACTAATTAGTAAAAAGTAAGGTTCTGGGAATTACTCATTAGCAAAAAGTAAGGTTCTGGGAATTACTTATCAGCAAAAAGTGCGGTTCTGGGAATTACTAATTAGTAAAAAGTAAGGTTCTGGGAATTATTTGAGACGGTGACAAAGGCTACACTCAAGGTGGTAACAATTGAAAGTGCCCGGGAAGTTTTAGAAATAGTAATAGATATGTATAGTTGTGGAAATGTTCGTGATGACAACTGATTTAATGAGGACATTTTCAAAGAATTATGGCCTGATATTACAGATAATAATAAGTAAGATTAGCGGAAAAGATGTTGCTCTTGATAAAGGGTATAAAGAAAAGATGTAATGCGTTTTTTTTGAGATAATTATAACATGTACCATATTGATGGTCTTGATAGCGACGGAAGCCACAGAGGTTTTGTCGTATGGTTGCCATCATATTGATGGTTTTGATAGCGATGGAAGCCACAGGGGTTTTGTCGTATGGTTGCTACCATATTGATGGTCCAGATAGCGATGGAAGCCACAGAGGTTTTGTCGTATGGTTGTCAACATATTGATGGTCTAGATATCGATGGAAGCCACCGAGGTTTTGTCGTATGGTTGCTCCTATAGTGGTGGTCTAGATATCGATGGAAGCCACCGAGGTTTTGTCGTATGGTTGTCATCATATTGATGGTCCAGATTGTGACGGAAGCCACAGAGGTTTTGTCGTATGATTGTCATCATATTGATGGTCTAGATATCGATGGAAGCCACCGAGGTTTTGTCGTATGGTTGCCATCATATTGATGGTCTTGATAGCGATGGAAACCCCAGAGGTTTAATTTGTTGTATGGTTGCTACTATAGTGGTGGTCCAGATAGCAATGGAAACCACAGAGGTTTATTTTGTCGTATGGTTGTCATCATAGTGATGGTCCAGATAGTGACGGAAGCCACAGAGGTTTTGTTGTATGGTTCACTGTTGAAGATGGTTGTGATGTTTGAAATGGGCAGTTTGTATTACAGAAGGTGTAATCAGGAAGCAGCTACTTTGTGATAAGCTATCAACGATTTTGTTCCTTCCCTTTCTGAAATTGTTCATGTCGTTTTGTGTAAAGCATATAATAGTTATTTACTTGAAAGTTCCGTTTATCCATATTAAGTTTTCCTGCTTAAAATTTTACTAAAGAGAGAGAGAAGAGAGGGATACAAAAAAGGGGAGAGAGAGAGAGAGAGAGAAAGAGAGAGAGAGAGAGAGAGAGAGATTAAGAGTGTGATAGAGAGATAGAGCATGAAACAAACAATACATATAAGGAATTACGGGTAACGATTTAAAACAATGTTTATTATATCAAGGAGAACTTATATCATTCAAGCGACGCTTATCTAGATTCAAATGTATAAATAATTGTTTATTGTTTTGTCCAAAATACTTTGTATGTCTTTTCAATGCCATTTTATGTACTTTTCAATATCATTTTATGTACTTTTTCAATATCATTTTTATGTACTTTTCAGAGGCAACAAACCAGTGTCGAAATGCATCTTTGACTGGAGCCCTTATGAGCAGAACTGAGGGACAATCCAGAACCATAGTTTGTGACATACTACTTTTTATTCAACCAATGTCTTCATAAGAGTTATGCTTTTAGATTTGGCAAAAAATCTAGCTCTCCAAAAAAAAATAAAGAAGTAAATACAGTTGTTTATGATTAAACTTGAGTGAATTTCATGTTGCCACTTTGTGAATGTGATATCATTTAAATAATTATAATTATTATGTTTCGCGGCCAGTCTAAATAGTCGGATGTTGGAACTTTGGTTTAAGACATTACTTTTCAAAAGTCACTTTTCATCTTTTCCTGAATATTTTAAAACAAAATTTGGTTTTATATCTTCTTCGTAAAAGATATTATTAAGTTTATAAAAAAGTTTTGTGAGTGTCTTTAGCACCTAAGAATAAAAATACATTGCTCGAAACAGCACCGTCTTGCTGTTTTAACAGTTTCGACATCCGTTGCATGGCTTTTTGTGCAGAATTTCAGAGACATAATCACTTGATACTTTACACTATGTTTGTTCCCTGAGAAGAAATAAAGAAAATTTAACATGAAAAAGATCTGTATGGTCTAGATCTATAATTTATCGTTTATTTGGTGAACAACCAGCAAGGCTATAGTGAGTAAAAAAGCGAGATAATTATTGAAAAGTTATCCGTTTTGAGAATCTGTAGTTATCTCTCTTTCTAGGTGGTGGCTGCATGAGCGCATAATTCCAAATGTTGTGTGAAAAAGATGGACCTATCAATTTTTACTGACTGCATTAAAACTCTTTTCCCACAAAGAGTACAGAAATAAAATCAGCTCTAACTTTTCCTTTGTTAAATAACACAGAAGTAGTTCAGAGACGTATATTAAATACGGTGTCTACACAGAGAAGAAATGAACAGTAAAAAATACAGAGAATATGAAGGAGCTAGAGACATAAGGTAAGAGAAACGCTTTATCATTTAGAAATACACAATCGAAAATAAAGATACATAGAGAGATGAAGACAGTTAGAGGAAGAAAGACAAAGAGAGAGAGATAGAGAGAGAGAGAGTGAGAGAGAGTGAGAGAGATATGAAGAGAGAGGATAAAAGAAGGTATTAAACGAAGGAAAGAGAGCTTTGGTAGAGTTTGATCAGAACAAGCTATTTAATTGGGCTCTTGCAAAAAGTTCACGTTGAAAACTAAACCTTTACCCCGTAGATTTAACATAATCATAAAAAAACAGCTTTGATAAGGCGGGCTGAAATCTATACTAAAAATTCATCACACTTTCCATTTAACTCCTAGGCATTGACACATAATCTTATTTGGATGAAAATGAAGTATTAAGCCGACTAATACAAATTGAAATTAATGTCAGTCGGACTGCCCCTACATTTTACTTTTCGGAGCAAGGAAAAAAAATTAAAAAAACATTACTGTTTTGAATACCGTACCATTAATTTGAGATACAGTGGAACACGTTTGAAGTCAACACCTTTAAGGTGAACTCTTGCTTAAACTCTGTTTTGCAGTCTCATTTTGTATTTCCTTATATATTTGTAATGGTTGAAGTCAACTCTTGCTTAAAGTCAAACCGGCTCTGTGGCCTAGCGGTAATACACTCTCTCAGAGATCGGGAGGTGTGGGTTCGATCCCCGGTCGAGTCAAACCAAGGACTTTAAAATTGGTATTAGCAGCTAATCCGCCTCGTGTCTGGTATTATAGATTTAGTGCTAAGTCTGGTCCGTCCGGTGTCAGGATAATGTGACTGGGTGTGGTGTATGCAAGCGTGTCTTACATCACAGTGTGGCAGCACGCTTTCAATTTCGTAGGTTCATCATTCCTTAGACTTTCATTTTTAAGTGGTAAGAATGATGAACTGAGCAAATTACTATAGTGTATAATAATTGTTAGATTTAAGGTGCGGGTAAGCCAGGGATTAAAGAGGACTTCAATTGAAAATGAGTTACTGCTCAAAGGCAAACCTCTCCTTTTTTTTCTAAATTGGGGCAGCGTTGCGAAGTCGTTAGCGCGTGGGACTCGAGATCTGGAGGTCG
>BMAT01005055.1:0-12600 GCA_019649035.1 Elysia marginata
AGGTGAACAGTGCTGAAACAAATGTGCAAAAAAATGTTGTTAATATTGTTAACTAGTTATATAGCCCCTTTAATGATTTTAAAATTTTGCAAGGAAATAAATATCATTTGGACTAAGTCTAAAACAATCTTCTTGGGAGTCAATTGGAGTAAAACTTGATCCTGTTTTAGAATGTTCCTTAGTTTACCAAGAAACATTGTTCACAGTGGTTGCTAAATTTGGGGTGTGGTTTGTCTAAGAATGGCACCACAAACTCCTCTTCCTAAATGGATCAGTGCCTCTGAAGCAAGTCAGCTGATCTAAGAATGGAAGGTATACCAAATGGATAAATTGTGACAGTGATCGTGGGCAGCTTTTTATCTCTAATGTTCTACAGTCTTTTTTAAAAAACCTCTGCAACATAACCACTCTTGACCTGAGAAGAATCAATTAGCTGGTAGTCCAGTACTCCCACATGCTCCATACCTCCCTAATCTACCCTTGTTTTTCTTTACTTGTGATGTAAACCTAAAAATAAAGACAGTCTACAGTGACCAGATGGATAGCTAGGGTGAAACTTACAGATAGTGACAATGCAGGGGAAAATGTAAACATTAGACCAGGTACACCCACATGGCCCATCCACATGTCCCTCCTCCCCCCAAACCTCTATTTCACAACATTGTACTTTTGTCGTTCAGCTGCTTTAGAACACCTGACTTTGGTTGAAGAGGAAATGTTGAAAATAAGGTGTCAACCACAACAGCAACTGATTACATTCTTCAAGAAGGCCTGAACTCAGAACTCAGTAGGCACTTATAAACACAATCGATGCAAACATTCCTTACGAGAAAGACTGTAATTGGCTTGAAGGCAACCCAGATTCCTAACCTTGCCAAACATGTGAGTCAGAAGGGAAAGCTGTTTGCTAGACACTAAATTTTAAAAAATAGCTAGATCTAGGCCTAGGCCCTATATATCAAATGAACTGCATTTTACAGGTTTACAAGCACAATTGCATGTTGCGATCATGATCGCAATCATAGCTGATCTTCAATGATCGCCTTGGGCAGTTTTGACTGAAGATTACCATAGAGATCTAGATATTATGAAGATTCCATTTATAATAAGTCATTTCCATTTCTTAGCTGATCTATCCTTCACTGGCTTCCTTCCTGTGATACGTTCAAGACTGTAGATCTAGCACTGAAACTTTAAAATTAAGATCAAGGCAGACAAAAGTATGACCTACCCATATGCCCCTCGGCCAACCACTCTAATTTTCTCGTATTTTTCCATATCAAATATTGCTTTACAGAATTTCTTTTCTTTTCATAAGGGCCTAAGTATTCCGAAAGTAGCGATGAAGGTCCGCCATTTGTAAACAAGTTGACAACTTGGCTCAAAATATGTAATGGAAAATGTGCGGATTAAGCTTAAAGAAAGAGGATTTAAAGGATAATGAATCTTAGGGGACGTGAAACAAGATAAAACTATAAATTTATTTAAACTGAGAATAGTTGTCGAAAAGACAAATAAAGAAGTGGTCAAAGTGTCGATTTAATTTCAACAATAATCCTGCTTATCGTTTGAATGCATTATCTTTGGTATTACAAGAAGCAGTATCCTCTTACTTATTACGTAGCAGGCCTGGAAATTGAAACAGAAGAAGTCAAATAGAAGCATAATAAGAAGGAGGAGAATAATACTAGAGCTAGACTGGAGAAGGGGAGAGTGAGACATGCATTTTCCTTTTTTCACAACCTTTGGAATTTCTTCAAAGCTTCGTTTATCTTAGCTAGAATCTAACTTGTTGATGCGAATGGGCAAAAATAGCCATGGCCAAGATCAACGAAGACGAAAGAAGGCGAAGGTTAGACTAGCAGTTCTTCCGGGTCAATGTTTACGATGGCGACGATCATGATCAGAAAAGCTCTGCAGAGATCTGTCAGACAAATCCGCATAACGGTATGTAATTGATTTGCACAGGCAAACAGATATCTTAACATTAACTTTCTCTTCTAAAATTTCATTTATTTCTCGCTTAGTTATTAATACATGCGTCAGAATGCTTGCAGATATTGACTCTATTCACTTCATTCGTCACTCGTGAGCTGACTTTATTGCACTTGGCAATAAGTTACAGTTACTGTATTCTAGATCTATGCTCAAGCCTTCAGAACAGAAACGAAACTTCGAAAAGCAAAAGCAGCTGCATGGAGTTGTAAACTGACTAGCATGCTGACTGCTTTTTAAAGTAATTTTGCTCATATCATGGCATATGGCATTTGACAAGAAAGGTTTACTACGACTGAGTTAGTGAGTACTACTTGGCCTACTAGCTTTTAGTCTAGATCTATAGAACGTAGAATATCCTGACTTGGCAAAGTATGGGTTACAATTTGAAACACAAAAATAGTTACCTCCCCTGTTCTAAAGACCAAAGAGAATTGAAACTTTAATATCGAGTTTTACAATTTGCAGCTAGAATGGAAAACATCTTACTGTAAAGTTTGGCTTTGCTGCTTCGTAATGATTTTCATCAGTCAATGTAATTTTCTTTTCTAGGCACATGGCCGGACCCAAAAGAAGACAGAGGTTTTGAAACATACAGGATGTTGCCAAACAACCAATTCATTTGTGCAATATGAATCACATTTATCAGCTCTCATTGCTGCCCAAACGCGAGACTTTCAAACATCCACAGGTTAACCACCTCAATTTTTTTTCTCCTTTTTTTTACGTTTTTACGTTGTTCATAACTGCAAAGCATGTGTTGACTTTTAGGCTTGTTTTGTAGAGGTTAAAATTAATTGAAAATATGATGAAGTCATATTTTCTTTTTCTTGGATTTTAATTTTTTTTTTAGAAAAGACCATCTCTTGTTTTGATAACTTTTTGTTTTGTTGGCTAATAAATTACTCATCAGTGACCAGACAATTTTTTGTTCTAGATGGGGCCATCAATAATTTTTTTCAACGTTTTTTTTTCCTGTTTGAAATTTGAATGAGAGTATTATTTTTTGACAGTGCCAGTTATTTAAGCAGTGGTAGTAGTAGGTACTAACAAAGCAAAGGGTTTTAGCATTACAAATAAAAGATATTAATCAAATGCAGCTTTTGATACATAGTATGACATTTGAAAAAATTCTCACCACCCCAAAGTTAATGCTTTGTTTTTTTGTGTGTTTGATTCATTATCTTGCTTTTTTTTACTTTCAGCATTGAACAAAGTTATCCCTTACAAGTTGTCTGATATAGGAGAAGGAATCAGAGAGGTTGTTATTTTAGAATGGTATGCATTGCTAAATCATTAGTACCTATCCTGTATGTTGTTATTTGATGGATTTCTAATTTGACTTTATAAGTAATATAATCTAAAGGCATTGTTGGATTAAAAAGGATGTCTTTTCTCACCTAAATGGAGACTCAAAGCATTTACATCTTCCTTCCAGCATGCTAATAAACACTAGCAAATTGAACTCATATTTCAGATTAGTACAGCACAACTGCCTATTACTATTAGATGCTCACAAACTAGCACTCCACAAATTTCAATCACTGCCTTATAAATACTTTAGCCAGGTACCCATTTTACAAGTGGGTGGACTGAGGAAATTTTATAGCTCTCCCAAGACAATCATCACATGGTAGTTGTTGAGAATCAACCCCACAACTGCTAGATCATGTTTCTGAAGTACAAAATGCTGAACCATGCTATGATATTTAACATGACTAATTTATCATAATTCCATTGTAGATAGGACATCATTATGTGTGTATTTATTTGGCTTATAATTTACGCTAACTTTAACCTGCAGCTTAGCATGTCTTACATGTGTTAGGCTCATTATGTATTTAAGGTATAAAAACAAAGTAAAAAAAAATTAGAATATGTTCACAATAGTGTATGCAAAACAAGAACCAAAAAAGAGCCTTTTTATGCATGGCGCTTGTTGACTAAAATGCTCTAAGTGTTTCACGTGGGTTCCCCAAAACGCCATTGCCAAAAAATATCTCGTTGACACTTAGAGGAACAGCTCTTAACTGCTAGTTACCCTAGCATACTGACAAGATTTGAAATTGCCTGTAGCTGGGTAGTCATTTAATGCCTTTTTAAAAGCAAGGCAATGAATGTGCATGATATGTCTTTCCCAATGACTCAATGTTGATCTGCCAAACCAGGAATTCAACCCTTGACCTCTTCGTCTAAAATGTAAGCAAGTTTTTATTACTAGAGATGATAGCCCCTCTTGAAAGATGAGATTGTCTTTTAAGGGGTATCTTCACCTATTGTTTGTCAAGTACTGTATTGGTTTTTCCTTAGGTATGTTAAGCCAGGGGACAAGGTAGCTCAGTTTGATAGCATTTGTGAGGTCAAGAGTGACAAAGCATCCGTGACTATTACCAGCCGCTATGATGGAACTGTTACCAAGCTTCACTATGAGACAGATGATGTTGCATTTGTGGGGCAACCACTTTTGGATATTGACACAGAAGAAAATGATGGTAGGATTTGGTAAAAAAGATAAAACATGTTATTGATAAAATTGTGCTGGTTTGATTTGTTTGAATACTATATATACTATATATACCTCAAATTATTTCGCAGTTATCTAATTTGTCCCAGTTGCAGAAGGGATTGTGCTGAAAACAATAATTGAAAGTACATAATGTTGTCAGTGTCATCCTTGATTTTTAAAATATGAAATTATTACTTTGCTTGTCTTTGAAAAGCATATTTTACACTTTTGACAAAGCCACCTCTCTTTTATTCAGCTAGCCGAAAGCAATGTTCTTATTCATTCAAGCATTCACTCAGATGGTTCATTGATTGACTCAAATTTTATTGTACTTTTTTTTTTATGCAGAGACTAGTAAAGATGAGGATGTGATTGAGCCAGAACCTAGTGGTGATCTCACCAACAAAACTAGTGGCATAGGAGGGGTCAAAACCTTGGCTACACCAGCAGTTCGAAGACTGGCCACTGAAAACAATGTAGGTTGATATGTTTCTTGAATCATAGGCTTAGAAACAGAGTGGTTAGCGCGTCGGACTCGTGATCCAGCGGTCACAGGTTCGATTCCCAACCATGCCATGTTGCAATTGCCTTGGGAAAGCAATTAACCCTAGCTTTCCTCAGTTCACACACTTATACCCAGCTAGGGGCAATTCATAAATTTGTGATATGCGCCTGCAATACCCTGCATATGGGTTAAAAAGTGGCTTTCAAATGTAGTGGTCGGCTGGGGCATTAGTGGCGCTGCTCTGTGGCGACACAGTTACGCTGAGTAAAGAAGCCAAATTTCCCAAAAGGGATTAATGTAGTGTATAAAAAGAAATTAGTCTAGTTCGATTGTTCATGTGCTTTAGCAATTCCAATAAGTTCATATTTGCTTGAAAACTTCTGTAAACACCATAACCTTGGAAGTTTCATAACATTATTTTTTTATTTACCAGGAAATGAAAATATCTAAAGTCATATAAAGTATTTTGAATTAATATTTAAACACCCATCAGTTGAATTTTTGTCTTGCGGCTTAAAACGTTGATTCTTGGTTTTCTGTAAGAATTAGAGGTCCTGTTTGTGATTTTCTTGTGGTAGATCTGTTCATTGTTGATAAAGGTTTATATAGTCACAAATAAAATTCAGTGTTGCTCAGTTGCAAATTTTGTTTCACTTTTTACAACTTATGCTTGTGTTGTAATGGCATCAGCAATCGGTCTGAAAAAATTTGCATGGTGTTCATTCAAAATAAAAATTGTTTGCATTGAAGTCAGGTTTTTTTTATGTCTTTTTTTTATTTTATCATAGTGGTATTAACTGTGTTTTTTTTAATTGATACCAGCTGAATCTCGCTGATATTGCTGGAACTGGAAAAGATGGCAGAGTGTTGAAAGAAGATGTGCTGAGACACATTGAGGGTGGCTCTGGTAAATATTCATATTTGTTATTAATTTTTTCATCGAACAAGAAGAACTTTTTTTCAATAACTGCAGCATAATCAAGAGTATTTATACTCCCTCTTCTACATCAGTAAATTATATGTTTAAAAAATCTGCGTTTTGTATAATTTTTATCTAAGGACTAAAGGTCTACTATTAAATTTGTTTTAATATTTACTGTCTTCCTTCCCTACTGTTTTAAAAGTCGAATCAGAACCTGATTGTCTACTTTGTGTATAGCAGCTTTTGGCAAGTGCAACCATTGAGAGTCTCAAATGTCATAAAGCGTTATGATAGAAAATGAAAAGGCTTTAATGTGAATTTTGTTTTTACATGATATCTACCATATTACACAACTTGACCCACTTATGATATTAAAAATGGACTTCTCATGCCAGAAATCTCAAAATGAAAGAAAAAAATCTTCACACTTTGGTTCAAATCAATTTTCTTTTTAAACCTCAATGGTGTTTATTTAGCCATTTTTTTAAATGGACAGTAATGATTTTTTACTACAGTGACAAAGTTCAAGATGGCGACAGGCTATGAAGGAGGAAAATAGGCCTAATAATGTAATACAAAATAAATTAGAATATGTTTCTGTTGATTTCTGAGAATATATTTAGCTTTTCTTTTTCGTTGGAAATAGGCTTAGGGATAACTATTTTTAGAATAGGAAGAAAGAGAGTTAAGGTTTTATAAAGGCAGCATTACAATATGCTATATGATAAAAAAGGAAGACATTAATTTTTTAAGAGTTATGTGTACCTTTATTTTTTATGTAAACAATTAAAGATGTGGAAGAGCATTCTGAATTATAAAAGAAAGGGTGTATCATAAACAGTCCTTCCCATGTTCAAAAGTGAATAGAGTAACAGCCGTTCTGACAGCCACTTAGGACTAAGATGCTTAAAAAGATTAGTGATTTATTATTGTGTGTTATAAAGCCAGATATCTTCCCAAATGCTAAAACCGTTTTATAGAAAAAAGCTATTAAGAAATTTAGCTGGTCATAGTGTATCAAATAGAATAATTTATTTATTTGGCAACAGCCCCAGTCCCAACCCCAGCTCCAGTTGCCCCAGCACCCCAGACTCATTCCATGCCACCGAGTGCACCTCATGCACCTGCCCCACAAACACTGAAAGCAGCTGCACCCCGCGCACCTCCTCCTGCACCTGCTGGGCAAGACAGGACTGTCCAGCTGAAGGGTGTGACCAAAGCTATGGTGAAGGCCATGACTGAGGCGCTCAAGATTCCTCACTTTGGCTATGGCGATGAAATAAACATGACTCAGTTGGTGGAGCTCCGAAGTCGGTTAAAGGTTGTTGCGGAGGAGCGTGGACTGAAGCTTTCCTACATGCCATTTTTTATCAAGGTAAGCTTTTAGTAAGTCTAGGGATAGAAAATATGAGCATTGCTTCTGAAGAAATAGGTTTTGTCTAAATTTTTTGTTAAATTAGTCTGCTAAGTTTGGGTTTATTTTTATTTTTTTGTTATATAAGAGAGCAATTCTTTGTAGTGATAGTGATTTAAATAAATCTTACTTAAGTTTACAGTTTGCAAATCACAAAAATTTATCATTTAAATATTCTCTAGCGAGGGTGACTAAAATTTACATAGGTATTATTTTAGTGGTAATGTAAGAAATGGTAAGGGCTGCTTTGTTGTATATTCCTTGATGACTAATAGGCATGACATGTATATTATCATTTACCTTTTTTTTTTCGTCTGCAATGTTGGTGTCATTTATACAATATCCTCCTGTATTACATTTTTGTTCCACTTCCACTAAGGCTGCATCTTTGGCTCTGACTCACTATCCAGTGCTCAACTCTAGTGTGGATGCAACCTGTGAGAATCTCACTTACAAGGTTTGTACTACATTATAGAAGCATTTTATGCTGTTTTGTAACTTTAAGAAGCTTTCTGTTAAGTAGAAAGTTTTCTAATGGAAGTATTGTAGATATGCATTAACAAATAAGTTTCATTTTACCTGTCAGTTGTGTTTACCATCTGAGAAGATTTTAAGGTATGGTAATCATGGTTGGTGCCTGTTTTTTTTGGGTTTTTTTATAGAAATATTTGAAGAATGGTCTAATTGTTATGCAACACTGCAGGATCTTCTTTTTTCTTTTTCAGGCAGCTCACAACATTGGTGTTGCTATGGATACCCCTGAAGGCCTTGTTGTACCTTGTGTAAAGAATGTTCAGGGTCTATCCATCTTTGAGGTAGCTGCGGAGCTAAACAGATTGCAATCTCTAGGGCTTGCTGGCAAGCTAGGACAGGCTGACCTGTCTGGTGTAACCTTCAGTCTTTCCAACATTGGCAATGTGAGTGTTTCAAACACATTATTTGTATTTTATTGTATTCAAACCAAATACTTGTTTTAATAGGATTTGTAGAGCTGCATAAAATACAGATATAGAAATGCTACCCTCCTATTGCATCTGAGTGGTGAGAATTCTTTAGTAAGCAAAGCTGTTTGGTTTCAAATGAACTTAAGCTTTTGGTCTTGTAACGAAAGGAAAATGAGCAAAAGTACATGTAATAAATAATCACATTTTATTGCATTTATAAAACTGCATTTCCAAATTCTAAAAATCTGTTCAATGTGAGCACAATAGTATTAAAAAGGATTTGAATAATTTAAACATGTGACTTCAGGAAAGCAGTGCAGTCTGATCGTCTAATGATTCACACACATGGCTAGTTTTTGTATCTTTTTACATTTTTGAATGCCATCCCAGCTACATTTCTATATCTTTGAGTAATTGTTTTCCTTTTCATTGCAAATTGGTCTGTTTTGAGCAATTTATCATAAATGGTAATATATTGTAATAACAAATTATGAAATAAAATAGCTTGTTACAGGGTGAGTCAATTGAGCTTTTTTGTCACCAACAGATTGGAGGAACTTATACAAAACCTGTGGTGATGCCTCCAAATGTGGCCATAGGGGCTATGGGTAGAATTCAGGTATGTTTTTTAATAGTTATACGTTAGTTTCATGTATTTGTTTAATTCACTTCTTTTTTTTTTTCAAATATTATGTGATATAACGAGACAGAGTCATTTTTATTTCACAAAATATTGTATTTTCTTGAGCCAGGTATTTTGTTGAAGATGCCATAAAAATTCTGTTTGACATCACAGTGTCTTATTCAATCTTGACATTTGTTGGTACTACGGTGTTTCCACAATCATAATTGTTTGGATTTGAGCAGCTGTTGGACACTTATAGACGCAGGCATTTCAGATTTGCACACACTTAGCCATAGGGACGTCTTAACATGGCTAGTACAACCTATCAGTATCTTTGCATTTTCTACTATCAACAATATATGCTGTTTTTACTTATTTGCATCACAGTCTCAGGGAGAAAAAGATCTCTTCTTTTAGATACACTTATATTTAACATACCAAATTAATTGGTGTGCTTCATTTTTTCCCCAGGTTGTACCCAGATTTGATGAGAATGGTGAGATTACAAAGGCACATATCATAAATGTCAGCTGGAGTGCTGATCACCGCATTATTGATGGAGCTACCATGGCGCGCTTCTCTAATCTCTGGAAACAGTACTTAGAGGATCCACTTTCATTTGTGCTTGACCTGAAGTAGAACACATATGGGACCAATTCTGTTTCAGTGTAGCTGAGTATTTATGTATAAACCTGAAGTAGTTGGATAAATGTCAAAGAGAGAAGAAGATTAGTTTGTCAGAATACAAGAGGAAAGAATGATCTAATCTAACTTTTGAAGGACATGTTAGTATTGAAACAGGATTCTAAAAACAGCTTGTCAGGATTTTTGGTCACAAACAAGAATTACTAATAATACCTTCTTCCATTATCAATTTTTGTGTTTGTAATAATAATATGTGGGATGTTATCCATGGTTGGACTTGGAGCTCCAGATAATAATAATATTAGTATTGTAATGAGAAGAAATATTGTTTATGATAATGTTAATGTCTCCACCAAGGATAAGCTGTGCCATCAATGTTAGCTGTTAACATCAAATGTTAAATTCCTTGTATTTAAAAAAAACTCTACTGTTTGTAAAATGTAAAGTTTGCTCTCAGGGATGCCTGTATATCCTAACCTTAAGAAATGACTCAAAGACTATATGTTTCCAATCCAAGAGTTGACTGTTAGTTTTGAATGCAGTCTTTCTTTGAAAAGTTAATTTTTTTGGGTTTTTTTGTTAATGTTACATGTACAGTTGAAAGTGTTCGATGTGCTCAATCACCAGGCTGAGATTATAGACAGACGTCTTATTGTTGTAGTTATTGTCATCGTTTTTGCTTTTAAATTTAAATAAAAAATCAAACTAAAGTAACTTTTCTCTTAAAGTTATTCACATAAAATCTTAGGGTAATAAGTTATATTTCTTGTAAGCTCTCTTTTTACTGAAGCCAATTAAATTAGAAAAAGAAACCTTTTCTCATTCATTACTTTATGAATTCAGACCTGTCTCAGTATTCGTTGCAAGTTGCAATGTTTACCAGTTGTAAGAATGAAAAGAAAAGCTAGTTTATTCAATGCATTTATTATTATCAATATAGTTTTTTTTTCATTTTTTTTTTTGTATAGAGCTACTGGTAAGTAAGATAGAAAAAAAATCATCACTGACTTTGCTGCTTCGTAACTGAAACTTGACAAGTCAGTGACTGACTTCTGTAGGAACTTGATGTATTTGGTTGTTCTTCACTGATGGGATAAAAATTTACATTAACAGAATTTGATTTGTTTTGCTTTGGCAACTATGTAATTTGTAAACTAAAGACAATCTGGGGTAAACAAGGAATTAAAGATCTGAGTGGAATCCTAAACAGATTTTGAACTACTATTTTTTGCGTTTTTTATGTGGTCCAGGTTAGGTGCAAAACTTTTAAGAGTTTTGTAGTGTATGTATCCTAGCATTTCAAGTGCATTTTTTTTGTATATTTGTGTAGCTGCATAGAATACAAAGAAGAAGGTTGCACTGATCACTTTTTCATATAAATGTTATTGCACAAGTATTTTTAATGACACCTGAAAAGAGATAAAAAAAAAAAAGATTAGGTCAGAGGCACATCAAGAAATAATTTCAATGTGATATTTTGCATGCTTTGTCATGCAACTCTATTACTCAACACCTAAGCAAGGCTTTTACTGATTTTTTTCAATTGGAGATTTTATGAATATTATCATAACCAGTGCATTTTTTTATAACTTTTACTGTTGTTTTAATTATTGATATTATTTTAACCATTATACTTAAATATTATTTTTTAACATAAATATCAATATTATTATTTCTAGCTATTTTTTTTTCTTGCCACGCTGGAAAGATGTAGTAAAATGTGTCAAATGATAAAAAATAAGGAGAACTCTAAGCTTGAGCAAATCAGATAAATTCAGCCTCTTTCATTTTGACAAATTTAAATACCTTATAAATTTTTTGTTGGAAATAAAAAAAGCCTTCAATGCTTCCCGAGACAAACCAAAAGCAGTATCTGCAGTGTAAACCATATGAGAAATACTGCATTTTGTTTGTCCACAGCAGAATTTATACTTTATTTCCTGTTTTTTCTGAAACGGTCAGATATTTCTTACAAACTTTTTTTGTTCCTCAATTTATTTTATTCCAAGCCCCGTGATAAAATGAAATTGTTGTTTACAGGGTCTGTGACTCAATACTAGTATACGATAAATATGTTTAAGTAAATATTATATGCATTCTATCAAACTACTGCCATACATATAGAATTTTTAATCACAAAAGTGTATTTGTTTTCAAAAGAATCGTAAATGTCTTTTTTTTCGGTTTTGTTTACATAGTACCTATTTAAGTTTCGAAAAGAAATAAACAACTCCAATATTTGATAAGTTTAAAGGTCTTCAATAAAATATGTTATCACAGTTTGTTGTTGTTTTTATTTTTATGTGCTCAGTCTTATGTAGTTTTTTGTTTTGTTTTCTACAACAAAACTTACTATAGATTTTTTTTTCTATAGATACCATTTTAATTTTGTTGAGTTCAAAAGACAGTATGAGATTTTCAAGCAACAAATTTTTCACTTTAAATTAAGGAAGAAACTGTTGCTGGAGACCCAATTTAATTGAGATTAATTTTTAAGTAAAGTGAGAATATGACCTTTTTTTCTGTTATTTTCATCATCAAATATATTTGCTTCAAGCAAGTTGTAGTATTTATGTATGGTAATACATTATATTTTAGTATAAAAACTGTCTAGAAGTAAAATTCATTTTATGCACAGTCCAACCTTAGGACAGATCATTCCTCAATAATGTACATCACTCGTACTCTTAAAAGTTACGAAAGAGTCAGCAAATACAAAGAAAATTCCAGTATTATTGCTTAGTTAAATGCTCCGTTCGTATCCAAAATTATCCTAAGTAAAGATTTAATGTAAGCTGATCCACAGTTTGGATTAACACATTAGCACGGTATACAATTAAAATGGAAGGGTTAAACTTATGCTGGTACAGTCATGTATAGTGTATAGAAAATCTTTAAAGTAGCTCTGAAATAACTGCAACAGGTGTTCTCTACATCAGCAATATGACCAGGCATATACAATGTATTTATCCCAGGCAGATATGATCAGGTTTCAGATCTGTTCACACTGGACTGTCATGTTACGTTAACGTGTTTGGCTTGGT
>BMAT01005055.1:41049-52181 GCA_019649035.1 Elysia marginata
CCCCCCCCCCCCCTTCTCTCTTATTCTCTTCAGTTACCGCATCTGTCTACATGACTCTCTCTTTCTCTATCCCTCATTCGTTTCTCTCTCTCTGTTTGCCAATCTGTCTGACATTTTCTTTCACTCTGTTCACATCTACCCCTTTGTCTGCCTCAATCAAACCTATATCTGTTGCCAATAAGACAGTCTGACATTTACCTTTGAGTCTCTTTGTTTTTTTTTCTTCGTTTCTCTTTGTTTTTCTCTCCAACCTCCTCTCCCCTCTCTCTCTCTCTCCTCTCTCTCTCTGTCTATGTCTGTCTCTGTCTCTCTCTATCTCTCTCTCTCCTCTCTCTGTCTGTCTGTCTGTATGTCTGTCTGTCTGTCTCTCTCTCTCTCTCTCTCTCTCTCTCTCTCTCTCTCTCGCATGATTCTGTATTAAACCAAAACAAAAAATTGACTACATTTTTATTTTTCATTACAGCAGTCCACTTCAAGTGAAGCTCTAACTTAAGGCAAAAGTCAACAAAATTACTCAATTTTTTTTTCAAATTCTCAAATTGAACTTTGCAATGAACATAACATACTTATCTTACCTATGCAAACAAACAATAATTATTGTCTTTGAAGTAATCGCGCTTCTTACTGGAAATTAAGACGGGGTCGACCTGGTTCTTGTCAGTTTCAAATTTAAAGACCGCATCACATATCCTTACCAATTAATAAATCACTTTCTGTGGCCCTGAATCTTTCTCACGGGTTCTGTCCACCTCACCCTCTCCTTTTCTATTTATGCGTGTCTGATATTTCTAATTCACCCCCTCCCCCTCCGCTCTCTCTTTATTTCGACATATGTCTTTCTCTCACCCCCTCCCCACCCCCAAACGAATCAAGCACTCTAGTATAAAACATAAAGTCATCGTTGTCACACTGATATATTTCTGCCAATTTTCTTTTCGTTTATTTTCTCATGTTTTTTTACATACATATATTTTTTACCTGTCTCCTTTGTCACGTTTTCGTCTCGACTTTTTTCCTGGCCTCTTCTACTTTTATTTTAACCACAAAGTGCCTAATAATAACAGCCTATGAATTATTAACGGAAATTGGCAGTGCAAGACCGAGCGGAAATTTTGAAAAGCACTCCAAAGGGTTTTATCGTGTCTGGAACTCTTGGATAGGACTTTACAGCTTCAAGCTTTCTTGTTGCCATGGGTTGAACAGGCAGCGTGAAACGGTTCTGCCCCTTCCCGGCTTCCCTGCCTCTAGAAAACTTCTCGGCAGGGGGAAAGCTTTAACGGAACAACTTAAAAGGCGAAAGGCAGTTTCATTCTAAGCAAAGCGGAGATCGATAAACAAATTAGGTGTGAAGACAAATGAAAATCGATAGAAGTTTTTAACTCTTTATGGTATGGATTTGATTTCAGTGAGTTTTGTGCACTGTCGGTGAAAACATCAAAAGTATTTATGGTGAATCGTGTTAGATAAGGGTAGGCTAGTAGTTGAGGTAAATAATTGAGAACCAAAAGATCAATGAAAAAGAAAAAAAAATAAGTATGACTCTTCATATTTTATTTCTATATTGATGATAATTGTCAGCTGCAGAATTTTATGTGAAACAAACTTAGCAGCGTAACAGCTGTAACGTTATTTTAATGCTAGTTTTTGGTGAATGCTGGCCGAAATGGATGGCACGCGCGGCCGAGAATAGTATCAACAAGAGGCAATATTTTGAACTTTGATGGTCTTGTGGAAAAAAGAACTCAGATTGTTAGCTTTTGCATAATTGTCTTTTCTTTTGTCTTTGTTGTTTTGTTTCTAACATGATTCACGGTTTCGCCAATGACTCACACCTCTGCCAAAGCATATAAAGGTGGATGTGCGTGTGTTTGCAGGCATTACCTAAGAGTATATAAGACTAAAGCCATAAAGTATCACATTCTCCTGTCTCTAATTTACTGAAATATTGAAAGGTCTTCTGACAAATCTAGACGCAAGATCACAAAGGGTTCTAGTTCTGCTTTCCATGGTAGGCCTACACTGACACAGGTAGATCTCAAAAGGGTAAAATATGATTGTGCGATTTTTGGGCCAAGTGCAACATAAAAAATGAATTCGAACCTGAATGGTTTTGACCTCTATATAATTCGATGAAAGCATGAGGAAACGCTTGAAGCTTTTGTTATGCTGCTGCATGATTGAAATGAAAGGATTAAGCATTTCATGTGCTTCAATTCCGTGAGGTCAATGAGAAAACATTCGTGTACAAAGTTTTTGTGTAGAATTGAAAAGCCAGAGAAACACTTTTACCATTTCAAACTCAAATTTTCCAAATCAATACTGGTCACCGCAGTTTCAGGTTGCGCATTGACATACTGGTAGTGATTTCCCCTAAAAGTTTCATTTATAAAAATTTTAATAACTTAAGACAGGATCATAAAATAATACTTAGAAAGTCTAGTACTGTAATTTGCTTTGTGGAAAACGGAATGGGGCCTTAAGTTTACTCTCACGTCACAAGCTCTATCTATTATATTCCCTGAATTTTTGAATGGCAGACAAATACGTTACTTCCTTTGTTGCACTAGTAGACTTAAACACATATTTGAAAAATAGAGGTAAGAGCGCACAAGACTGAGGTTACGGTATAAAGAAAAGCGCTTTGCTGAGGCGGTGAAAACTGTTTAAAGATGGGATGGGGACGAAACTCATTTACTATCCACTTCAAAAAGTCGTGACATAATCAAATGCGGCGTGTTAAAAATGATAATTATTGATTTTACATCATTATAGAAAAAGTCAATAAAACAAATTCATTTCATTTAGATAGCTACCTAATTAGTAAGATGATTTTATAATGTATAATTGGTATCACTTGTTTTGCTCCTTATCAGTAAAATCATGAAATTGAGTACAGGTGAAGTTTAACTGCCTCTTAGAGTGTAGGAAATGAGAATCAGTTTACGTTGTCACGAAACACCGTGCCAAAAACTGTAGTCCAACGATGAAACTCTCTTTTTGGTGATGTACGGGGTTTAAGATGATGGGTGAAACAGGATTTTTTTTTTCAATTAGAGCACATAAAATGATGATTTTCAACAGGTTTCAAGTGTTTCTTGGCCTATATCTCAGTGTGATCACGTGAGGAAACACCAATCTCTTAAACTTTCCTTTTTTGCAGACTGCGTACATTTTATGTGCCCCCATAATTATTTCGCAGCTTAAATAATAAACGCTCTCGGACCACTTTTGTTATGCGATTCCGCATCAAATAGTAAGAATAAAGTGGTTTGAATAGGTCAGCTTCATGAAGGCTTCAGAATTCAGAGTCAAAAGTTGGTTTGATTGATTAGCCAACACTAAAATTGATATTCCTCATACTAGATAGTGATGTAAATAGATCATAAAAGTAGATATATCAAATTAATACTATTAGAAATATTAGAGGTGTATTCGTTAATCATAGATCTTTGATATTTCAGTCAAAGGCTACATTTATTTTATGTTTTAGTAGGCTAGTCAATATTAGTCATAATATTAAAATTAAGTAAAACGATTTTTTTTATCAGTAACAGTGGACAAGGCTTCACATGCATTCAGTTTCTCTCAGCTGCTGAAACAATAGAATTATATTAATTTGGCCTATCCACTATAAGCGTCCAGTTTCTTGGTTAAGATTCGTTTTGACTCAGGGGGGGAGGAAGGGGTAGAGACAGATGGATAATTAGACAGACAGAGAGAGAGATGGATGCAGAGATAATAATTACTAACCACAATTACATTAAAAGCGTGGCGCGCGTCTAAATAAAGTTAATACAGACTTTAAGCAGCAACGCGTGAGTATGACGCGAACGTCTGTGGGTTTATTTTTAGAAACTGGTTTCATTATTTTTATAGTTTCTCAATCTGCTTTCCCGATTTTCACGTACGCGTAGTGAGACACGGTGCGTGTGCTAAAGGTCTCTATTTATTGTAATTAAACCGATTAAGTTTTGAAAATACTGCAACGCGTGTAAAATAATTTATTTAGGTGGGGTTTATCGTTTTACTTCTCATGAAAGACCAGTCAAGGCAGACAAGCACAAAGTCAGCGCCAAATTCTCTGATGTGAGATGACTACCGGTATCGTTCTAGCAGGTCGTGTTTTTTTTTCCTTTTGTTTAAACCTGGTGGGTTTTTTTTCAATATCCTTTTCCGTAATTTCCCATGATAGATGAAATAAGTAATGTCTTCTTTGACAACTGTTGTCATGATGAAGTTTGTTACGCCATTAACAATGTACGATAGACCCATTCAAAGACATTCCGATGACTTTAACAACATGATAGTTTTTTCTTTAAAATGTAGCCACTTCCACATGGTGTCTAAGATCCCAAGTAGTGATGAGTCGATCTCAGCGAGAGTGGTCTTGCATACCTGTTTCATTTAACCAGGTCATCACCACTACACCTTACTTCTGTGCTCACATCTCCACGTACATCTCTCTCTAGGCATTCTTTGCGCATCATCAACTGGTAAAAGCTCTTCTGCATTGACGGACCCAGCAACCGCAAATTTTTTTATCCTTCGCCATTTTATCGCAAACATTCGAATACCACTGTGTGCGGCATTTTGAGAAATATATCACAGCTGTGAGGTCATAGTGGAAACCATATTTGAGATACTGCACTTGATTTGTCCACGGCAGAGCTGTATGTAGCTTAAGGAACAGTACGTGTGCATACTGGCAAAAATTTCTTTCCATGTCTGATAGAGCTAATTCAATTAACAAAGAAAATATCGAGCAAGAGGCAGGACTTTTCAGCCATACCTCGACGTTGTTCAAGCAATGGAAAGAATGCAGGCCTATAAGAGTGAACAAGCAAGTAGGAACAGAAGTTTCTTAAAAAATAATAAAGTATCCTTGAGAGTCAACAGATAATGCACGTATTGTTATTGAGTGGTGCTAGTATTGTGTCAGTCCTCAGACTCTTAGAATGAGGTATCGAGCACGGGGTGATAAAGAAAGGTTATCTAGTGCGTACCAGTTAAACTGCATAAATGAACTGTCTAGACGTGTTGCATTAAACGTCAGGTCGAGCTGGATCGGCAACAGGGCGATATCTTTGTTGGGCGAATCACCTCTCTCAGCTCTGTCTTTCTTTCTGCACTTCCTATTGTATTTCTCTCTCACACTTTCTCTATCTGCCTGTCTCTGTCTGTCTGTCTGTCTGTCTCTCTCTCTCTCTTTCAAGTCGTCTCTCTCTCACTCTTCTCACTTTCTCTCTCACTCTCTGTTTCTCTCCCTCTTGCATTATCTCTCTCACTCTTAAAACCATTCTCTTTTCTTAAAAAGTTCTTCGTCCCATTTTGTATCCAACATTTAATCAACCAACCAATCAAGCAATCAATAGATGGTCGACCAAATGTTCAATCGCTTCTCATGAACGCATTTACTTTTGAGGTATAATTATCTATTCACATAATTATGTCTGCAGCTCAATTTCAAAGAGACTTTATGATAGCTTAAGATTTTGTTAAGTGAAAAGAAGGGAGAAAGGGGCAAAGAAAACAATATAAAATTTTTTTTTCGTTTTAATTTGCACTTTCGATACAGAATGTCATGACCTGGTGCAACACAACCTCTACTGACCCCGACATGTGACCCCCATGGGCAATGAATTCCAGTCTAGGGGTGAATTCCCTCTAAATCACATGTCCCAATTTCTTTAACAGGAGTTTGGAAACTGGCAGCATTGTTTTGCCTGTTTAAATCATTGGGTTTTGAACGGTTCAACTGACGTGCCGTAAACAACTGCTGTGCTCTTTCAGGCAAAAAGTAAGAAGATCTTCATCAGATAAAAAGGGTGGTTAAATTTACGAACCTCCACAACCTGGTTTTGGAAACAAATAGAACTCAATGAAAACTGAAGCGGGAGAATCAGAGCGATGAACGAGAATCAATCAGGCCTACCTGACGCTCAGCAGTACATGTAATTCGTTCGCATAAAGCGCCTACCAACTCTAAACCAAGTTTATTGAGCGCTTGATATGTAACTAGGTTTATCGCGCAATAGAGGCAGCTGCTTTAGATGTATAGCTCTTAACGCATACAAAAAATTAAGTCATTAGACATGTTGCTTCTAGCAATCTCTCAAAATACCATAAACAGCATCAATTTTATCATTTGTATTTATTGTGTGTACAGTTTTTGAAAAATAAGGAGTAACAGATAGAGTACGCATCCGCATGAACATTCTCTAGAATTAGAAACTAATGGCACTAAGAAGTCGTTAAACTACTCAAAGAACTGAAATAGGATAAGCATGCAACCACATATACATGCACGTGAACAATTCCCATGACCACAAACAAATCTACAAGAAGCTTATCATTTTCAGTAGACAAACGCAAAATAACTAAAATAAAAATGAAAATGCCGCCACAAGTAAGAAGTGGCGTTTTTCAAGTGGCCATCAACGTTTACTGCTTTTGTTCCTAATACCTGAACCCATAAATTTATTTCACAAGAAAAAATGCTTAGCCCTATGTCATAAAGTGACAAACATTTTGAGATGTTTATACGCCATATCATAACTTTTTACATTCACACTACCAGTACAAGCCTCGAGCAAAGTCAAACGAAAATGCGTCTTGTATTGATTTCTTCTCTGCTATAGAGGAAAATGATTTCAAAGCAGTCCAAAGTATCATATACAAAAATTGTTAATACACAGCCAAGTGTTCATTTGACTAAATCATAGCCGTTTCGTTTGTTGTTTTTTTTTCCAAATAATTTTTTTCCGTATGTTCATGAATATTCATAAGCATGTTAAGTTATGTCGTGTTTTCATGTATTTTTGAAAGCAAAAGCATAGGTGCAATAGCCTTACATATGCTTTGTAAAACAAAAATCAAAGGCATTACAAATTCTTTGAATCTAGCAAGACCTATGTACAAAAAATAGACCACAAAATCACACTGTCAGTATTAGTAAGCTGGTTTCGTTACTTTTCTCGTTACTCCCATTCCTACTCCTTCTTTCCCTTTTGTTTTTTGTTTTTTTTTTAAATTTTTGTCTTGAAAACCCACCGCCGTTGACGTGATAGAAAAACGTTGGGCGTCTTGTATGGGACAAGTTCAACGTACGCCTTGACACTGAGGAATTTACAGCAGGGTAAGAAAGGACAAATGATTGAAAGATTTTAAAGTTATGAAATTTATTCTAAGAAAGGACAGAGCAGCACACATAAGGGTGTCGGGTATAACAAAACCAATGGAAAAAATGCAAGGTTTTGATAATAACATTTTCAACGCCAACTATAAGTGAAGATGTAGCTTGGGTTAAGCACATTCTTTACCTTATTTTGATTCGTTTAGGATTTTGTTGAAACAGTTCGTTTATTGAATCGGTCGTTTCACATAACTCGTTTGCCATTCTAAAGCCAGAGGCTGTTTATGAACCGAAGGCTTTGGTTCTTTTTTCTATTTTCTGTCTCTGTAAAATACATGCATCACCTACACCTTTTCATAAAGGGCGTCACCATGTGAAAGCAAAAACGGATCATAAACGTTTAACCGGTCCGTCACCGATACTTAGTATGGCATAGCCTATATATGCGTCATGTGGGAGGACCATAACACTAAACATAGCGACCGCGGATTTATTAAACCCCGATTTTACAGAAAACTTACATAGGCTTACATGTAAACAGTTATAATGGAATCCTTATTTAGGGTAGAGGTTTTCACGGTTAACATCTATGAGCACCCTTAATGGTCATGCACATAATAATCATCTTTGTTTCATCTTTGCGTCTAAGGCAATGAATTTGACCGGTAGGTACAGCTTATGCGGATAGAAATGAAGAGATAGATAGATAGATAGATAGATAGATAGATAGATAGATAGATAGATAGATAGATAGATAGATAGATAGATAGATAGATAGATAGATAGATAGATAGATAAATATGATTTTTGGGATATATCGATTTTATCAGCTTCCAAAAATTGGTCACTAACAGATGAAAAAAAAGTATGGAGGCTTTTGAAACTTGTGTACGTACATTTTATTTATATGTAGGACCTCTATATACTTGTTTAGCGTTCTAGAGGAATGAGATGAGTCAGATGTCGCAATTTTCACCTGCAAAAGCGTTGCTTTAGGAAACGAGACTTTGTTCTAAGCTTCCAAATATAAAAAAAAAATATAAAAATTTTAACATTTTGGGGAAAAATAATAACAAAACTTTTGATGATTTAAAATATAGAGAAAAAAAAAGGAAAAAAAAATAGTCCTTTCAATGAGGTTTTCTCAAATAAGGAATTTCCGACTTCCGACTCTCTTACTCTGGAGGCGAGACATTTGGCAGCTTCCCAGGTAAAAAGTAGAATAGTGCTTCGTGTCGCAGACTTAAAATTAATATTCAACACATTTATCTCTTATTTCTTTTCGTTCTCCTCTAATTTCTTAGCATATTTCTTTTCGTCTTGTTGCTTTTTCATATCATTTATAGTTTTATACTTTGTAGTAGTAGCATTGATATTATTATTAACATTATCATTATTATTATTATTACTATTATTATTATTATCATCATCATCATCATCATCATCAACATCATAAATATTATTATTATTATTGCTACAGTTTTTGTCACGTTATTTTAATATTAGGTTGTCGCTAGTATCTTATTGCAAAGTATTGAATTCTGGTAAACGTGCACTGAATCCTGAAAAGCTACATGTATCTGATCGGATTATCATGTCATTGCCAAAGTCAAATAGGATTATTATCCTTTGAACGCCCGCAAAAATCATAGAAAGTATAATAAATCAAAAACATGTTTACGAGACATGAATTAACCACCGTATAAACAAAAACCAATCAAAATCATATTGAAGAGACACAAGTTCACGATCAAAATGATTTTTAACTCATTTAGCGATGACGCATTTTAGTCTTATATTTTAAGCCATTCCAAATTTGTAATGTTCTCTGGATAAACCGATGATGTCTGATGTTTGTTTTGCACCTAGTCATAAAATTTTTCAAAGCACCTCCTCTTGTAAATTAAATGTAATGTTAGAATATGTTTTCAAAAAATCTGATGCCTTCAAGTCATCATGTTGGTGAATAATGTTATACCACTGAATTAGATTGCCTCGCATTCGTTTATACTTTAGACTCGGCAACTGCAGATTTTTTAATGTATCTGCATACGACATTTCCGAAATTCCTGTAATATGTTTAGTTGATCTGCTCTAAACATTTTCAATATAACAGATTGTCTCCTCAACAGAGGGCACCAAATACAATTTCCATATTCAAGAATAGGTCAATGAGGGATTGTACGAAGAAAGGAGAATAAATATATCCAAACAGAAAAAAGTTCCAGAAGTGATACCCATTAATCTATTTGCTTTATTTATTCAACAATCAATGTGTCAATCAAATATAAGTTGTTAATCAAATACAAAACCCAAATCCCTCTCATCATCTGTCACCTTCAAAGACCGTGTTTCCACATAATGCAAGTGAGAAAGATTATTATTACCAATAGCCTATGTGGATCTAGCACTTAATATTTTGAAATATTAAAGTATAATTGCCAAGCTTCGGACCAATCAAACATATTAAACGTATTTGTACGCGTACTGCGGTACCTCCCGTGTCAGCAGAGTGAGCGCAGATTCAACTTAAATTCCTACATGTAACCCTTCAGAAAATATTATTATGTAACTGGCCTTACTCTTCTAAAATTTAAATCACATATCTTTTGTGCAGGCAGTCATCACTGTAAGTTTAACTGCTTTTTGAGATGATTTTGCGTGATCAACTTTAAATGCAGAATAAAAAAAACACCTCGGCAATTCCGAATCATCAATGACAAAGTTGAATGTAACCAAGCCGGGTATTCGTAAAAACAAAGTTTCAAATTGCGGCAGAAATTCAATCTATGACCATTCAAAGCGTACACATTATATGATATGGGTAAATATACATGTACTTACATTATCAATTCATTAACCATCTGTTGAGGTTAGCCACACGTAGGATTGAAATAATGAATTTCACTGCCTGTTTAGGTGAACCTGCGGGCAGTTTTGAAGCCTGCTTTTAAATTCGACCGACTTTGTCCTTACCATAACCTATCAGCCGAGGGAAAATAAACAAAATATAAATTACGATACAGGTTCTAATTCTATGGATTTGTTTGTGGTGGGTACTAAGCAAGGCCCGTTGCTAACGTTTTACCTTCTTTTTCTTTTTTTTTTAAATTTGAAAGAAGTTTAGAGCAAGGGCGGAGGTAGTAGCCAAACACTTAAAACAGTGAATGGCGATCAGTGAGGCGCAACCGTACGTTTACCCCTACCCCTCCGTTTCCGTTTTTGCCTGATTAATACAGTATGATATGTGTGTTCGATCATGTTTTTAAGGGTGTGCTACGGAATGCGCGCTCGTAAAAACAGCCTGGGGCGTAAATATGAAAAGGGTAAGGAAAAAAAAACAAATTTAAACCGTCGATGCTATCGGCCATGCAAACATCAGAACTCACACGCGTCTCACTAGATCTAGATATATAAAGCAAATTGGGATAAACTTAAAGTTGAAATTTATAGGTACATGAGTAATAATAAAAAGTACATTACTACTACCGTACTGGACAAAACCTGGGACAGTATTTAAAGTTGTCTTGTAGTGTTTTGACTACACTAATTTCATTTCAAACCAGTCTTTTAAAAGCCGAACAAAAAAAAAACAGTAATGAAATTGGTGCAAATAAGCAAACAGAAAGAACTCTTATAACCTGCAGTCATTGAACATCAAGAAAGCATAGTTGCATGTGATCACGAGACTGAAGTAAGAAAGACAATATGATTATACAGGCCTACATGATGATCAAGTTGTTGCTTGGCTTAATCGCTAACGTTTGAAAGATACACAACTTTGTATCGTACCGTACAATTGACTAGTTCTCCCACAAGCTAAGGTCATGTTTGATGATTTGAACTCGGGTTGAGCTGTGTCAAAAGAGACAGTTTGAATCGTAGATTAACATTATTTACAGTGATTTGAGAAGAGGTTCTCAGGTTATGGTACAACTGAAAAGATCCCAGTCAGTGCGTATGATGATCAGCAGGTCTATTTGGCATAATGAGAGAAACA
>BMAT01005055.1:61729-72087 GCA_019649035.1 Elysia marginata
ATGCAGAGTAACACAACTTAAAATATTCTGTTTTTAGATTTTTTTTTATAACAGCTTCCTATTGAGTGAAGTAACATTAAAATTCATACCAGTGTTACATCTTCATGCCATACTTCAGCATTTGGAATCTGTGAAAACTGCAAACCCAATAATTCCTGTTGAGAAAAGTAGACAATTATTTTACTACACATAACTTAAAAAACAATTTTTTCTAATTTTTTAATGAAAAAAAAAGGAAAAACATAAGATTGTTATGATGCATATTTAGATTTAACCCCCCCCCCCTCCCCCCTCAGCAGGCTAGTACAAACCTGAGCTGGTTCAATTGATATTTTTTTTAGCATTACAGTACACCTAGATGTGAGCTCCTCAATCACTACCATTTCGCAATATTCTAGCGATATCTTTGGTTGAAACACATTTTACAGGTGGCTGAACTGAAGAGTGTGGATAAATTGCGGTTCCAATTTTAGGCAATGGTAAGATGAGTTGTGGCAAGGAAAGAGTGCCCTGATAACTCTGTACATTTGAAACGAGTAAGCTTGAAAAGTTTGCTGCTCCCTTCAGAGTATTTTCTTTTGCTTTAACAAAATAATAACAGAGTGTACTAAAGGCAGTAAGAGTTTTAAAAAAAATTTTGGATTGCAGCTGAACTTGGAAAGCCTAGCTACATTTTTTTGTAACTTCACAAGTCCTTAGGATATGTGCTTTTGTTATGATAGTTATAACCTTCCATTATAAAAAAAGGTATTCTAACCAAATAGTAATAAAATCCAAAGCAATGATAAGAAAATGCTAAACATTTTGATTCCACCTAATGCATAGAACTCTTAATTCAACACGGCTGAGTGAAAATTTCTTCTATCTTTTAAGGCATTAATACAAAATTATGGGAATTTGGTTGACATATAAACTGAGTTTTTCATCCTTTTATCGTCATTTGTGCATTAATGGGGGGAGGGGGGGTTAACAAATTTTGTGATATTGTGACCACGTATTGCTATTATTCCTTTTTTAAAAAGGATGTATAAACTACCATAAAAAAGAAAAGTTTAAATTTTTAGGTTTGGATGAGTTGCTTCACATTAAAAATCAAACATAACATTAGAACCTAAAAGAGAACCTGATAGATATCCAAGAGGCCTTTAGTGACTACAGACATTGGAAAGTATTCTTTGAGCTTCTGCTGGTCCACAGCATATTTTCTTTCTTCGGCCATTGTCATAAAGTAGCGGAGGTCCCAGTTGTTGATTTTACCATCATTTTCATATCCATATTTTTCACACTGTTGATAAAGACAGTTTATATGTCTGTTTTAGAGTTTTGTATTTAAAAAAAATTTTTAAAGAATATTAGAAATTTCTATAGCTTTAAATTAATTTCATCATTCTATAATAACACTCAAAAGCGGCAATCTTGACTCAAATGTAAGCATCTCTTGCCATAAGCAAATGTATTCCTTTACTCATCAAACCACACAATGTCCCAGAAACCAAAAACAAACACTTTTTAAAAATTCCCTAAGAAAATTCAACTCATATTCAGTCCATTTGTTTTCAAGCTTCCTTTAATTATGTTACATCATTAAAGTTAAGTTCCTGGTAAAAGCTGTGCACTTAAAACATGAGCAGGTAAGCTTAATATTCATCTTGCAAGCAATCAGAACCAGGGACTTACTACACAGCATTGATTTTATAAACATCATCAACAAAAAGAGAAATGAAATTTCAAAAATGGAAATAAACAAGATCTACTTTTGCGATGATTTTAATCACTTGAACTAACCTCTTCCTGTTTGTATTTCAAGAACAGTTCTATTTCTTCTTTCTGAAGAGGCTTCAGCTTTTCAGCTAGAGAAGAGAGAAACTCTGCAACAGCCTCTGGCTTGGCCATGCGGAGATCCAGAACAAAATGGGCATGTGTGGGGTAACCAAGCAGTTTGGCTTTCTAGGAAAAAAATTTGGGAGGGGAAAAATCTTGATCTCAAAACATTGCAAGATGTTTAAATTCACCATAAATGTTATAATTAATGTAGAGAAGCATTTGTGTAGCATTCCCACAAAATAATTATGTTCGCTTACTGTTTCCTTCCTAAACTTTCACATTTAGAGAGGCATAGACTTTTAGAAAGCACCTAAATAAATTTTCATTGCAGCAGTACAAAAACTATTCTGATATCTTGATTATGCGCTGAGATATTGCATTTGAAACATTCGTGATCAGTGAAGGAACATTGATGGTCAGTGATACCTATTCTCAAAATAATTAATATGAAGAAAAAAGTATTGAAAGATTTTATATTTAAAAAGGATAAAGAGATTGCCAACTAGTCCTACAGCTAAGTATCTCATTCCCAGCCATTTTTTCAATGCTTTTAAGATTGTATATGACAAAATATGTCATGAATATTTACAAAGAAAATGTTCAATGAAAATCTAGCTATTGATGGAAACAATTTGAACAAGAGCACAAATCGACTCATTTTATGGGAGTGCCACATACATTTGTAAAATTAATTTTGCATAATTATTGTAAAAAAAGCTTAATAAAAATAGATAAATATGCCATTACACTTAAAAAGCAACTGCACTTGATTCATAAAAAGGAATAACTTTAAGCCGCTAAGATATATTTTTCCAATGAGGAAAAGCTTACTTTTTGAATATTATTTTTTCACAATCATATTCTGACAAACCTCATCTCTCAGTTGAACCAACTCTTCCAAAATGGGTGTGTTCTCTGCTTTGCACCTTGAAAAAAAAATCATTAAAATTGAAAATCAATAATGTGGCTTTATCAAAGAACTAAGCAACAAAGCAGTCTTAACGCCCCTTGAGATATCAAATGTATGTGCTCATAATATCACACATCTAAGCAGAGTAACATTATGATGCCGCTTATATTTTGCCATTGTATTTAATCTGTTTTCATGTATAATTTTTGAAGTCTTAAACAGGCCTCCATATGGGAGGAGGGGGGAGGGTTTTGAATTACTGTACCCCTATAAATAGATATCCTCAAATTTAAAATTGCATCAGAGAGGTGATCTAAATAAAGTGGTTGGATTTGATATCAATTCCTTTGATTGGATAATATAACCAGAAAAGTCAAATTTTTTTATCAAATTCATATCTTACGAGTAAATACAATAAGCATTGTAACTTGTTTTATAACTTGTGGGTTTTTTTGTCATAATCTTTCATTCATTGACCTTTAATAATCTCAACAAATTTTTAAGTGTAATACCGTGAGTTAAAAGCTGTCTCCATCCTTTTGCGAGTGTTAGGATTTTTTGCTTTTTTCATGCATGGAAATGTGTGAGGGTACTTCAAAGTAACCTTAAATTTGCCATCTGGTCCCTGAAATGTAAAGGAAAAAAATTTTTTTATGAAAGATAGAGGTTCACTCTAGCTTAGATGTTATCACAAATGTAAAAGAAGTAGTCAGCAATTGGTTAAACCTTTTTTCAGGTCTTTAAAATACAAATCACATGTATTGAGAGATTTTCTACCAGGCAGTACAGAAACAGATATAGAAATGAAACATCCCTCACATTACTGGCCCTCACATTCAACAAACTCATTCACAAATTAAAAAAAAAATATTTCTTGAAGCCGAGATTTGTTGTGAGAAGATCTCTTTGAACTAACCACAGACCTCACTAGAGTGAAACCATTGAAAAACCAATTGGGATTGCCCAACAGATGGGCCAAAACAGGACTGTTCGAGTGACAAAAGGCAGATGAGAAGTTGCTATTCTCTTAACTTCAAACCTGTGTCTGTTTTGGTTGTTTGCACAGCGATCTCATGTGTAGTCATATTTTTCTAACAAGTGTATTTTTAGACTTTGTTTCATTATTTACTGCCAAACAAATGAAAATCTCAGATAAATAAATAATACTTTATCACATTTTTGAAAGCACATTGTGATTCACTCTTTTTGCACAATAGGCTGCACAAACAGAACCAAAAAAAGTACTTTTTACTTATTTAGTAAAACAGAGTTCATCTATCGAAATCATTTTGACACTTGCAGTAGATCATTAGATGATGGTTCCAAATGTTTTCCAAGGAGGCCTATTCTCATGCGTGCCAAATTTTTTTTTTTAAGTGGTCACAAAAGAGACATATGGTAACATAAGTTTATAAGTTAAGCCAGGGATGTAAACTCATTTTTTTTTTCAAATCTAAATGTATGAATGAGTTGAATGAGAGTGAGAGATATAAAAGAAGAGTTTTAAGGAAGGGGGTGGGAGAGGGAGAGAGAGGCTGAGACAGAGAGATAGATAGATAGAGATAAAATGCATTGGAGAGGGATTGAGAAAGAGTAGGATGAATGTAACTGAAGTTACAAACTTCTTGAGTACATGAAAGCTTGCATAACTGCATATCCAATAAAATAATAACATGGTAGTTAATTGTATAGTCTATAATAGAGCCAATGAGCTGTGAAGGCAAGAAGAAAAAGTGCTGGTGGTGCCACACAAACACAAAAGTACGCTTGATACTCTTAGTGTGAGTTGCCAAAAGTTTTGTGGTTATAAATTATAACAGTTACTGTTATTAATGGATGTATATAAAATGGTGAAAAAAATAAAACATACAGAGTGATGTGAGTTGAGATAAACGGTCTCATATTCTCCAGTGTGAAACAGATTCAGAACTGCCGACCCCTTATCAAGCAGCTCCAGTACTTTAAGACTTCAATTTCACTATTTTCCAAAGCATTTCAGTACTCATTACGAGAACAAGGCCCAAAAAAGATGGGACCTGTATGAGAAGGTTCCTTCCAGAAGTTAAGCCCTTGATATTTGAAGTTCAACTGTCTCTACTTTCACTTGATTAATTTATAAAGAAAAACAAGTTATGAATTTAGCGAAAAAGGCATTGACTTCTTGTTTAAAAATGATCTGATGCATTTCTCATCTAATAGGCCTAGACTTTTTAATTTCACTCCAATTTTAGTAATCACATATTTTCTCAAGTCATAGCTAATTTCAGTATTCAAGGTGTGACATCAGCACTCCAGTACTTTGGTAGTCATTCTGGTACTACAATACTGAAATCAGTACTCATTTGCAGCTCTGCAGTTTTTTTTAATAAAACAAAATATGCAATTAAAACATACTGTATCACATTGCAACAAAGTCAAATTGTGTATGTTTGAGACAGAGAGAATAGTAGAAAGAATGAGAGGTACAGCATAGAGGTAATATTTTTATGTGTCTCTCCCCTTCCTCACCACCCTCATTTTCTTCTCTTCCTCCTCAAATTCCTGCCTCCTCTTCTTCGTCTTCCTGCTTCTTCTTCTGCAAGCCCTTCTTTTACTTCTTCTGCTTGTATTCCTGAAAAGTTAATCACAATTCTTAATGCCTGCAAAGGAAAGTGCATGGCTGCTGCTTTTTTCCTTTTTTTTAGACCTTTCGTAAAAGTAAAAAGACTTTATTGCTCTGACCACTTGACAGCTTTCTTACCATTTATAGACTTTTTAGAAAATCTACGAAATTTTCATCATAAAAAAAAAAAATGGAAAAGCAACTTTGTTTCAACAAACCAATATTCCTAAAACCATTTCTCCTGCTATATATAACTGAAACAGAGTTTTTAATTATGCTGTGAGCCTTTGCCACCTAAACAGGAGCCTGATATCATGATTCCCTGAAAATATTCTTATGGTAGGGGATCTATAAATAAGACAAAGGAAGCCACCAACTTGTCGTCCCCAGTAGCTTTAACTCCTACAAGTTCTACAAGAGGAAATTTCACAGAGTTTTCACCACGGGCACTGGGAATTTTAGGAAGCCTAAAAAATCACTTAGAGTGTACTTGCATTTAGTTTGCTTTTTAGCTTTAGTTTATTTGCGTTTAAATTTTTAAAATCTTTTTTTTTTAATTTTTTAATCTAGATTTTTTTTTCCAATAAATAATAAAGATACATGTGACACAATCATGTAGTAGAAAGCAACAGATGTGTATGTGTTATTTCAGGGATGCCCTTAAGTCAGAAAGAAAAAACCTGAACTTTTTCCGCCTGTTTTTATATCTTCATACATCATCTCAGACTGAATACATGACATACCATGGTATTCAAACCAAACTGAAGTAGCCAGAATAACCTGATTTCAGGTTAAAACCTGAAAAAGGACATCCCAGTGAACTTAAGAAATTCAAGATTGCATTTTACCAAATAAATTACAACCCAAAGCATCCCCAGTGGCTTAACCCTCTCCCCCGCAGCAAATTAGATGGGCGACTCACATATAACGGGTCAATGCAGATGTTGAGTTACCACAAAAGAGTCACCCACAGTCTCAATGCTAGTTTGCAATTTTAAAGGAAAAAAACCCTTGTTTAGCACTTCTATTGTTTTTCGATGGAGGCTGGCTGATATGAGCAGCTTTTGCTCACTTCACTTGATAGCACGTAAAAGCTTTCTTTCTGGCATTATCCACTACCCTTTTGCTTTGATGTGGGCCATTGTAGACTATTCTAATCTGATAGGTTTAATTAAATCTATATCTAAATCTAGATTAGATCTACATCAGTATCACTGGAAAATGCAACGTTCACTAGATCTAGACCTAGCGTCATTTAATTTAAGCAGGATGCGGTTCAGGCTAGCTCTACAATCTAACCACAGAATAAATCAATAATCAGATCTAGGTCTATCACGACCAGACAGCCTCGCTGGCAGCATTTTCGCAGTACATACATTTTATTGTTGCTAGCAAAGAGTATTGAATAGCAGTTCCAAACTCTTTGATAGGCCTAACAGTTAGCTAACTATATATAGATCACTTGGCAGACAGATGAAATGCCGATCTTTAGTTTCACAAGGTGTTTTTTTTACATTCTGCGGTTCATAGAAGACGAGATACATGTACTATAAATAAGTTAGTAAAGTTGAAGTCCGTTGTTTCGTTTCCGTCCACTCCTCGGAATACTTTATTAATATGTCACTTTAGAGAATATGTAAATCGATGCGGTAGTTTATGATAGCAGCATTTTAAACACAAGAAAAATGCTTAACAGTGAAATGCGATCAGCAAATCCTGACTCTAGGTCTAGAGAATCGGTGCCTCACTCCCGCAGGCAGATGAAGGACACCGGTTACGAGATGGAGGTGTGCTGAAGTGATACCACTCTTTAATTGGTCAGATTCGAGAATGTTGACTTGAACTCTCGGAAGTACAGGGGTCAAGCTCGTTCGATCGGTAACTAGGGTACCGGTAAGCCTAATGAACTGTGGTGACAAAGGAAGTGGGTCTGAGAGTGAGATGTAAACAAAAGTTTGCATTGGCTGCTTCCGGGTGGCACAACTGGAAATATTTCCGTCACAAAGTTAGGCACTCAGGCCGGAAGGCAAATTTTTCTGGTTATTTATAATTTTTATCTGGGTTTCTCGGACAAAAAAACGGACGATCCGGAAAAACCCGATTTCCGGTTAAAACCAGAAAAAGGGCATCCCTGTATTATACAAGAAATTTTTAGAAAGAGGAAAATTTAGCAAATGAATGAGAGGGCTTTCCATCTTTCATTTTTTTAACATTGTTTTAAGCAGTAAAAAATACAGATCATAAAAAGGGCCCATCATTAATATATGAAATTTAACTTTTTTCTCTTTCTTGTGGCATGTCGACGAGCTCTGTCTCAAAGAAGACAATAGCATCAGCAGTATCGTGCGGCATCTTCTTGTGTCCACTGTTTCAGAAGCTGCAGTTCAGTAAGAAGTTGCATTTTGTTTTACACTTCCAAGTATTTGCTTTTTTTTTCCTTTGTAACATTATTTCCTAAGCTATAGCAAAACTTCAATGTAGAACAATGCTATCTGCATCTTTCCAAATGCACACATAAATGTCAAAATTTGCTTGAATTTCAGATCAGGCTTCGTGGTAAAGACTGGCTTTCACATCATCCCACACTCTTCTCATCAAGCCTTTCCAAAACTGTCAGAGGTAGTGGTGACTGGGTGCAATTAGTTGTATTCCATCTCCTGCATTGCTTGTGCTTCTTTCCCTCATCTCACACATGATCGTTTTTGCCAGTTCATTTATTGAGAGGCCAAGGTAACTTTCAAAGGCTTTCTTCTTGGTAAGAGTAATGCAAAGGCTACTTTATGGTGCAGTCACAGCTGCAGCATTAAATTTTTGAAACCGTTTTGGTTGAAATAAGTTTGCTTGAGACAAGTTATTTCTTAGGGGATGAAAAACAGAAAATAAAAAGCAGGACTTCTTTTAAGTTTGTAGAATGCAAGGTTTAGCTGAGTGCAAGGATGTTAGATGTGAGGTGCACTGAGAAAGCGAGGTGAGATTCATATGTTACAACTTATCATTTTGTAATTTTTTAGTTAATTTATTACTGCAATACAAAACATAAGCTACTACATTTATAAAGCAGTTGCCTTTTAAAAGCACCATATACATCCTTTATCTGTTGATAGTTTTTTAGTGAAGATTGACAAGCACATAAAATCTATTACATCTAGACATGTTCTCATAAGACAAGTCAAAGATTTTTTTTAATACAATAAGGCATTATATAAGGCACTTACTTTATCCAAAGCCTTGATAAAATCAGCAGGCAAGCCATCTGGAAAAATAAGACACAATTGCTAAAATTTTTTTTAGAAGTTTTAAGTTTATACAGAGTGCACAGTTATGCAAACTGAAAAAAATCATGATGCATAAAATAAAGATAAGCCCCAAGGTATCAAAACCTTATTCCAGATAAAAAAAAAGAACCGTGCACAACAGAGACATCTGTTTTGAAAGAGAGACTTTTAAGGTTAGGTTAAGACAAAAAAGTAATGATTTAAGATCAAGATGACTTTTTGAGGTACCATTATCCACTTACTAAGCCAACAAATAAATGTTGTACCTCATTACACAAATACCTTCTGTATAAGCACTCTTTACAACATAAGAAAAAAAAGATATTGTGTCCTGACCTCCTCGCGAGAGGACAAACAATGCTAGCTCTGATCAAAATATAAAAGAAACACCAACTGGCATTTTTTTTTCATAAAACACAATATGGACATAAGCAGCCAATGCAAATTTTCTTGCAACAAGTCCAAATGAGTTGAGTGTCTCAAATTTCACATTAAAAGGTGTGGTTATTTTGAACATTGCATGTTCTTAGATTCCACATGTTAAGTTAATAATGAAAGATATACAAACTTCTATTAACTCATAACAAAAAGAGAAAAAAAGAAAAAGCACAAACATTACCCCATCACCAATAGAGAAAAGACGAGACAAAGAGCGTAAGTCCAGAAGCAAAAAAACTCTGAGTGTGATATGAGATAGCAAAACGTGAGAACACAACAATCTCGTGTCTAGGAAGAATGAGTCAAATGTTGCAACTTTCACTTTCAAAAGAGTTCTAACCTTCCAAACGTATAAAAAATCTATAGAATTATCACTATGTTGTGGAAAGATACAACAACTTTTGTGGATTTAACATAGAGAGAAAAAGATAGACCTTCAAATGACTTTTCCTCAAAAGAAGAATTTTAAATTTTCAACTCATTCGCCTAGGAGAAGCAAAAAGAAAAATGTGAAAATAAGAAAACAGCACGCACTCGCCATTCAACATCTAGAAAAAATCATTTGAATTTTCAGAAACATTTAAAGTAGCTTCAACTTTCTTGTCATTAAAAAGGCAAGCCCAGGCAGATCAAGATTAATCCAAGCAAGAAGAATTTTAAATTTTCAACTAATTCGCCTAGGACATATATAATATCATATGTTTTTCTCATATCTAGGTAAAAGGTCTTCAGGTGAATGGGGCAAAAGCACAAACTGCAATTGAGAAAGCTCACCCAGTTCAGATTCAGAAAATTCAAGAATTGTATTTTCTTCATTCAGGTTTGTACTGAAGTCTATGGAAAGTTCACTCATCCTTTTCTTTATAGCTTTTATCTTTTCCTGAACTTCTTTTGGTAGATGCAAGCCTAGAAATGGAATAAAAGAGAATTAGGTTAATTAGGAAACATGCACTAGAAAATTTCTGTCTCTTCACACTTAAGAAGCAAAAAGAAAAATGTGAAAATAAGAAAACAGCACACACTCGCCATTCAACATCTAGAAAAAAATCATTTGAATTTTCAGAAACATTTAAAGTAGCTTCAACTTTCCAGTTTAAAACAACCATTGAGTTGTCATTAAAAAGGCAAGCCCAGACAGATCAAGATTAATCCAAGCAATTTTATAGGTCTTTGGCAATCTGTTGACAAGTAACTAATAGACCCATCTTTAAGTCTTGAAGCAAAATGTTTAATTGGGTCTTTTTGGTTGGTCATTAGCTGTTCTTTCTTCACCTTTTGATTTACAGTGTCTATAAATGATACTTGTTTA
>BMAT01005055.1:95828-107206 GCA_019649035.1 Elysia marginata
GCAACTGCAACATGACATGGTCGGGAATCGAACACACGACCTCCAGATTGCGAGTCCGACACACTAACCGCTCTGCCCCTTATCACCTGGGATCACCTGATGACATTTTTAAATGTTTTTGAAAATATTTGTATTCTTTTTTTTTTCGACTCATATATTTTCGTATAATTAACTGAGATATCTTGAATTGTAGCATTTTGAATTCTATTGATCTTTATTTGATTTAAGTTTCATTTGAATACATTTTTATATGCTTTGGTAAAACATAATTTTATGTACTCTTATATTTAATATTTGTAAAGCGCTCTGAGCCTGAGCTGTTTGGGGTAGAGCTCTATAGAAATGTATTTATTATTTTTATTATTAACAATGCGTATCAAAGTTGCTAACTGCTTGATGAGTGCTACTAAACTCATTCCCAACTGACTTCCCTGTCCCTGGAAAAAAGGCTGCCTTGGGTATCAATATTTAATCAAGATGTAAAACAGCACTTAAGACTCTCAAAACAAGGCGATGAAAATAGACTTTTGGTAAAAAGACGGTTTTGATACAAGTTTATTCATGAACGGATTGGAAACGACTTTGTGGGGTTCTATACAGCTACGCGACAACAAGAAGTCAGGCAATGTTGAGTGTCACCTCAGAAGAATATTGGTAGTTGGTAAGACATAAGTTGAAATATAATAATCAATCTTCCCTTGGTAACTGACAGAAAGTTTCTCTATGATGAAAATTGAGCGTGAACCAACACATGCCACTCCTTTACCCACACACAAGAAGGTGCCATAAACTTTAAAAATAAACCTACCAGGTTCTGATGCCCCAGCAGGATCTTGGCTCTCTTCTTGACGAGGCAGAAAATCACCAGGAAATTCTTCAAGCAGTCTGTCTATGGCGTACAGTCTTCCTAACAGCCACTGCCATGGCACTGTCTCTAGATCATAGTCCTCTGTCACACACTTCAGTACATAGTTCAGACCATCGATGCCCTCTGAACCTGATTACAAAACAAGTTATGGATAATGTATATAAAAAAAAACAAGACAATTTTTTTAAAAAGCATCTAACCCCTCCAGTTCCACTTACAGGAAGCTTGTGTGCCTCTAAATAAAAAAAAATAATATATAACAAGTTAAATTTTGTCTTCGTCAATTTTGTTCTAAGGGAAACCATCCATTTGGTTAAACTATAGTATGAACCACATTTTATGACTGTTTCATTTTGACCATTCATAAGCCTTAAAAACATTACATAGGCCCGCCTTAGATAAAAGCAGAGGAGCCAACCCTACATCAGTCAAAAGTGTGCCAGCTAACCTCAAAAAGTGTATTTTTCCAAAAAAGTTTATCATCATATAAATATGTATTCTTAAATTTACTGAAAACTTAAACACTCAAAACACAAAATAAGTTAAACTGCGGGGTGCACAGTTCTTTAGTTTAAAAAAAAATGCTTAACACTTAGAAATAAGTATGTTTATTGTATTTATAATACACAATACAGTGTAACCACCCAATGGCTGTGTTACTGTTAGTGTAGACTATTTAATCCATATTATAGAATTGTGTTTTATGCTAATGCCTGAAAATTCATAGTGGGCCCCTGAAAATGTACAAGCTCGTTAATTGAATATATCTGCATCCAGTAAAAAAAAAATGATAGGCTACTATTATTAATAAGTTGAACATTGACAGTAAGGTTAACCAAGTTGGGATATCTTTATTATTAACATAAAATTGGCCTTTTCAATCATTCTCTGAACCTGCAGGTCTTATCAAAAGATGTAGCCTTTAATTGAAATAACTGTCTCCCATAATTTTTATAGACATGCTACTGGGGGAAGAAAAGATCTCACCTGCATTATGTATTTCCTTCCCAACTGCAAGCTCTCCTTCCTGACCCTTTACTAATTCCACCAATGTAGACAGTGATAATTGACTAGTCCTCCTGCAGAAAGAAAGCAAGACTTTTTAAATAACCATCTTCAAAACTATGACAAATTAAATAAACTCAAAGTTGATCACTCCTCCTGTGAAAAGTGTGCAAGACGCTTTGAAGGGTTTTCAGTGCAAAACCACTTTTTACTCCTGAATTTTCTGCTGGAAGTGGGGGTTAGGGGGGAACCAATCTTGCAAGCCGCTGACGTGGATCCAAGCCCAAAACTAACGCTGCCGCGGATTTAAGCAGAAAACTTTTCACCCGTTAAAAACAACATCCCCTCTTGTCGTTTTGTATGTCTGAAATAACTTTTTCTTAGGCCAATTTTAAAAGAAAGAATACATGCTATAATTTAATTTCTTGGTTTCATATTAATCTTGTCTAACTTGGTTAGTATCTGTTTTTATTTTGTTGAGGCGCTTGATAAAAACAAGACCTATAGATGTGAATAAACCATACTTGTGATGAGCCCGCCCTGTCAATCTGACCTGACCTCTGGTTGACAAGGTCAGGTGTGGGCCTGCCAGAACTAAAATAGCACTGCCTGCACGCTGTGACAACGTGCACGAACTTACTTTTTGTCTGTGTGTGGAAGGTGAAGACCCAGGCCAACAAATTTTAAGTTTTGTAACATAGAGAGATAGATAAGGCTAGGGGCACTTAAGATTGGCACTTACAAGAAGCAAAGTGCTTTTACGTGGGGGTATTAAAACAGACTGGGCTCAGAGCAGTGGATTTTTTGGCGATCAACAAAGATCTACCATGCATCACGACTGACTTTTTATCCTAGACTTAACAAACTCCTGAAAAAATATTTCCTCCATTTTCAAGGCCTTGTTTTACTTGATGTAATACATTGGATAAATTATCCTGCACACATTTAATATATGCAATCATTTCTTGACTGTTTTCTTAGCATAAAGTTTTCAAACTTTTCCAATCTAATTGACATAATAAGTTGCATGAACTTATAATAGAAAATAGGATTTAAGCAAAGTTATTTAATCTCTCATGAGATCATAGATTCTTTCTGCTGATTTTACCTGTTGCCATCAGTGCATTTGAGAATGATAGCTTCCACGACAGGTTTCAATGTAGCCTGCAGCCTTGCTTGTTGTTCAGCATCTCGGCAAGGTGTATAGGACAGCAAAGTGCGAATTGATCTCTGTCAATTACAATTGCAAAAGATTTAGGCAGAAACTAAAGTGCAATAATAGATAAGAATTTTTCGAGATACAGTATCGTATAATTCCATTTTCTTTTCTAGGGTGTTAAACGATTTTCAATTTTTGAAAGTGTTCTAACTTTTGTGAAACCAGATTTCACATATTTGGCATTAAATACATTGAACACATCTGCCAAGAAAAGTTAATTTTTCTCTATTTTAAAAATCCTATGAAGAGTTGGTGTGACTGATAGTTGGTCATACCCAAATAAAATTATACATAGACATGAAATTTTTTATGCTTCAAGATTCTTTCACAGATAATCAGATTACAGTTTTTAAGTTCATATTAATAATTGAAAGCAAGTGAAAATTATAAACAACTTCAAACTCATGTCTTACTAACAGAGTACATATGAATGACATTCTGCTTATTCTTCCAGAAACATATCACATAGAAGAATGATGCAACAATTACTCACCAGTGAGGCTACAAAAACTCTGTAGACAGGATCAGCACATGTATATGCCAGGATATTGCATGTTGTCTGTAGCATGTTATGAGTAGCTGCTCGCCGAACAGGAGATACAATTGCTCCAGGCCGACCCTCGCCTGCACCCCGCATAAGTGTAGACATCACCTCCTTGCTCAGATGTTTCAAACCTGCCTCTCTGATAGACCAGTTGCGTGACAAAAGGCAACATACTAACTCGGAGCCTAAGGCCTAGACAAAAAAAAAAGGAGAAGAAAATAAGATGGAAATATAACTCTCATAAAAGATAGTAACAGTATAATTTTTTGCTCGAATTGACAAGGCATATCTTCTAGGCATTTCTTAGTCACTGTTTTTGTGATTTTCTTAGAGTAAGTGCAATATAAAAAAAACAAAACAAATTGAATTTAAAGCTAGCCAAATGAAAGATATATATATAAAAGAGCTTACTTCCACCCAGGGAGCTGCTATTTCCTCCATTTCTGGAGCAATGGGCTCTGCATGTGGCAAGCGGGTGCTGTCTCCTCCACTGGATGAAGGCTGTGGTGAAGACGTCCTGGTGTTTGGAGGAACATCAGGGCCATTGGTGTGACTGCCTCCTTGTGTACTACATAGAAATATTAAGATAGAAGTTTTAGGCCTAGGGTTTCTTACTGAGACATTGTGTGAAGTTCATAAAAGGATCAGAACAAATGAGGCAACACTAGATCTATTACACTGTACCATATAACGCTAGAAAATAAACATCAGGACGATGAGCCTTTTTATCATGGTTGTGGGGAAAAAGAAAACAAAAACACACTATATTGGCATTGACATCTACATGAGGGACTAAAGTATTAAAATGACAGGACAGTGGCTTTTGAGGATGCATGGCAGATGCATTATAGTGATCATATCATCTTTTTAACAGTGGCTGCCACTAATACAGATTCCTGATGCCCAATTAAAAGTTAGGACATATTGGCCCTAGTGTTCAATTGTAGCTACAATTGCAGATACTCATAAATTTTTAAAAGACCACTCTTTTTACCATGTTTCCAATTTTGTAAATTTCCTACAACTATGAAAATAATTTTGCTTTTTAGGGCTTGAAAAGGGTAAATATATTATTTTTCTTCAGGGAAGAAATGATTTCAAAAGGTGAAACAGTAAAAAGTCCCTGCTGACTTTGGACATGGAAACTATATTTGTTAACATTGACAGGTGATGAATTGCTCAAGCCGTACATTTATTTGCAATGAGACCTTGTAAATATAAACCAACAGAAATTTTACCTTTTAATTTCAACAGTTGTTGTTTTCCACTGAGCTCTGCATAACGGACAGTTCAAAGGATCATTCTGTCGTCGGCATTCCTCAAACCCTAACATCAAGATAGAAATAAAGCAGAGAACTTATTTCATAAGAGTGAGAGAGAGAGGTAACAAAAGACAACAAAAAAGGGTTCCTAACAGTTCTGGGTCCAAGACATTCAGATACAAATGCTCTTCACCATTAAGCCAGGAAACTCAAAACTTTCTTCTCGCACAGGAATCTCCTGTGATACACNNCCCCCCCCCCCCCCTCTTCCCAAGCCAAACATTTTAAGTTATTCAATTACTTATCCACATGACTTTCTACAGTTTTCACCATTGGGGTAAAAAAGAAATAAGCAACAAATAATATTTGTGAACACAGTATTGGAGATGGGCGCATCTCTTTAAAACCTGAACTTATAAAAGTATATTCAGAAACAGACTATATCTTCAAGATCATGTTGAGAGAAATGTCAAGTTTGAGAGAAAAATTCTCTGTGACAAAAGAGATCTCTTAGATAAAGAGTTCTTACACAGATACCACCATACTACATGATAATAATGAAAACCAAACCAAAAAAAAAACAAAACAGCCTACTTATTCAAATTTAATTTTTACAGCTTTGATGTGGTTTTCATCAATTTTCATTTCCAACTTGAAAATTGTCAAGAGTACCCTTAAGTTGCCAATGCTCTCCCACTAATGTAGCTTCATGAGATGTAAATATATTCACACCAACTCACAAATAGCAATACAGTGGTGATGTAAGCGGTTGTGACAGCCGTTCTCGCATCGAATAAGGCTCTCTCCCTCTAGCATGTCCAAAAGACAAATTGGACAGGTGTCTTCCTCTTCCCTGACACTTCTGAAAAAACAAAAAAACTTTCTACATTTTTTTTGTGCTCTGCTTTCATAAATGGTAGATTTATAAATCACAGCAATAACCATACCATGCTCTTTTCTTTCATTGTCATAGTAATTATCTTGTTTCCCTTATAGTGTCAACTTTAAACATTTTTATTATGTAATACGAACATATCTTGCTTCCCTCAGTTGGGTATTAAGAGAAGGGGTAGTCATTGTTTGTGAAAAAAAGTCCTGAGGTCAGGGCATGCTTTACGCAACATTATAAAACATTGCTTTAACTATTAAATATTTCAAAATTTGCTGATGCAATCTACATAAACGGTACAAGTAAAGTCACTACAGTAGTAAGATTTGCTTTTTTCCATAAGGAATGTACCAGCAAATATTGTTGTTCTCACATGAGTAGTGTATATCCAAATCAGAATATTTCTTTTTCAAAATGGATAAAAAATCCTGAATTCAGGATAAATCCTGAGAATGCTAATCCCTGTTAAGAGTAATTTTTATATAAGAGTACCCTGCATCACTTTCAGATGGAATTCTACAGCAATCTGGAGCATCAAGAGTGGTTTCTCCTACTCTTTCTTCTCCCTCTCCGTTTTCTTCTTTGACCAGACTTTTTTTGCGCTGGGAAAGACGACGTCGTTTGATGCGAGAACTTCTTTTGTCATGGTAAATACGAAACAGGTTTTCAACCTAAACAGGTAAAACAAAAAAAAATTATGACTGGATGATTGATTTCCAAAATCTAACATTGTAAGAAAACATACATTTTATTGCTGATTTCACATACAGCATTTTGGGAAAAAATAAGTTTCATATAAAGAACAATAAAAATAAATATTAGTTAAGTTCCTCATGATCAATCAACGAACTACTTAATCCTCTTAACCCACAGCTTATTTTGTAGACAATTTTTTGACACAGAATCAAGCACTAACTGCTTTGGTCAGCATATTAGTGCAAAGGGATATATATTAAAAGAAGAGGACAAACAAGAACATTTTTTAAGCTAGCAACAACTGGTGTAACTTTTTGTATAATATTTTTACCGTTTTGAGTAACTCACCTCAAAGTTTTTAAGTGTTTTGCTCCAGAGACAGGGATTGTTCTCCCCCACTTGGAAGACTCTAAGCATTACAAACAGGACATGAACACAGTGAGGTCCTCGGCCACAACTACAAGTCTGAAAAATAAAGCATAATCTTTCTCTAAAGTTTGAACCCTAAATTTTATAACTTCCTGTTGTCGACCATTTAAAAATCTCACAACAAATCTTTTTTGTGAGTCAAAAGTGCCTTACAGCAGATGCATTGTTTTAGTGATCGTCAAGGCCAAAACTAAAGGGGTTCAGAACTAAGGTCATGAAATTTGTCCAAAAATTGATGTTGATAGATTAATTTAATCGTAGTTTCAAAGGTATTTAAAAAAATCAAGAGTGTCCCTCCACACACACACACACACAGATAACACATGTTAGTAAATACTTAAGAACATTGGTACTCTGAAAAGATAGAAAAAACAATTAAAAAATAGACCTTATCTGTTTTGAAACCAGACCTTTATACCGATGCAGTTTGTGGTTCTATCTCATATTGAAATAATTAAATCAAGACCTAATTTGTTTTCATTAAAGCTAGACTTCAATGTCACAACTTTGTAATTCACATTTAATTTTTAATTCACAAAATTCATACAAAATCAAAAGATTTTATTTTTCAATTCTTACAACCAAAAAAATTCAACACATAATGATTAAATCCAAACATAATTTCTAAACGAATTATAAAACAGCAACCGAATTGTCCACCTTAACGTAGCATTAATCATGTTGCAGTGCCTGAACCCTTGCTGGGGTGATGACAGACCTAGGGAAGCAGTAGGGTGTGACCAATTATAAGTAATCTTGATACACAACAAAGATTTTAAATGGGTCATGTCAACAGTGCCAGTGAGGGTTGGTAGAAATAAACAAAACTTTTTGAACCATTCTTTTCCTGTTCAATGTAAACCCTTAAATTTTTAAAGAGGTGATTTTTTTTTTTGCAGACTCACGCTTATCTTATGTAGCTGCAATATTTATCTAGAAAAAAAAAGGTTTACAAACAAATATAAATCTGAAAATTAATAGTTTTTTGTTCCTTTCTAATTATACAACCCCTAACATAATCTATAATTATATTTTTTAAAAATGCTGAGAAGCTCACTTGTGGTCCAATTATGACCCTATATTTGTGATCAGGCGAGTCTCCACCGATGAGGAAAGAATTTGGCCCTGTCTGCTGAAGCAGGTAAAGCCTTGCTCTTTGAACACGTTCAATGCGTTTTTTAGTCAAGTCTGTGTTCGTCGAAACATCAATGTTTTGTTGTGAGTTGGTTCTCCGACCGGGAAAAGCACTTGAGTTGGGGTTTGCATGTCGAAACTAATGTAAATAGATGAAAAAAACCCAAGAAGAAGGCATGAAAATCTAGAAAACAAAAATATCGATCTTTTCCACAACTTGTGTAACTTTTAAAGTTAAGGGGAGGAAAAACAGTCATGAGATTTGAATTTCAACATGTATTTTTACATCCTTGTCGACACAAAAAATAAAAAAATGTTCCGTCTAAAATTTTCCTTGTCTTGAGGAAATTTGCCCTTTATTATGACAATCCTAAGTATAAATACCAGAGGCAGTAGAAGAAAAAACAAGGTTTACCGAACTGGATGGTGAAAGTTTCTTTCGAGCTGTAGAGCTACTGTGACCAGAGTTGACAACTTGTCGAGTAAAAGCAGACTCATTTACACCATGCAAGCTTCCTCGACGGCGCACTGTCACAGGAATCTGTAAATATTCATAAAATTATATATATTTGTATTGAAATTTCCATTTTTATTAATACTATATTAACAAATGGGTTACTTTTATGAATAAATTTAATGTTTTAAGACAACACAAGAGTTATCACAAAAGTCAGTTCAATTAAAAATCATCAGTGAGATTTTTTTAAATTCTTGTCTAAGAAAAGAACATACTTTATTTTTATATATAAATGAATTTCAAATGTGAAGACAACATATATCTTTCTATATATATGCACTGGATCATTCAAAAATCATGAGTTAGAACTTATATGCATTTCTTCTTGCCGCCAGTTGGATGTTATTGTTAATGTTATAAAATTCTCCTACATGCCTTTTTTTTAGTTTTTAGAAAATATTTTGAACAGAGAAAGTGAATAAAATTAAAATAAATTTTTATATTTTCTTAATAGTTTTAAAATCAAATGAACAAAGTTACAAGTAAAACTACTTTCAAAGGGATATTCATCATAATGTAACTCAAGCTGATGAAAGACTGCTTAACACACTTGAATACTATAAAGGTGTTTACATACAAGCCACAAGGCTGCTTTCTGTTTTTTTTTGTTTTTTTTTAAAGACTATTAATAAGTCTGATTAGAAAATGAAACAAAGAATAAAATTGTGGTTTTTAGAACACTCCATCTTTGAATCAAAACAAAAACACAAAGACAAATATCGTGGAAAAACTTTGTAAAATTTTAAATCAGCAAAAGTAACATAAATGTGATAATTCTCTAACAATTATAATGTTACATTGTTAAAAAAATACATGATTTAGTTACAAATTAATATAATTCTTGTACAAAAATTATAATCACAGAAACTAAAATTATTATTTCATTAATAAAAATGAGCATGACAGCACATTACATTTAGGTGTCTCAAACTGTCCCACATATATTATTTCTTTATACATGTATGTAATTTAGCTTTTACTTTAGTCTGTCTACCTGTGAAGCTTGCCCTCCTGTTCCACTTGCAGTTTGCTTGTAAAGCTGTCAATGAATAAATTACAAAATATATTATATAATATATTATATAATTAGTAATAAACCTGATATTGATAACGTGTGCACAGAGTCAATGACATAAATTACATGCATGTGATGAAATGTAACTAAGAATGTATGACCAGCAGATACCAATGACAATTACTTTGTTTCTATTCATAATTTGTTTTAAAAAAACTGTGAGACCAAAGGTCTCTCAGCCACAGTGAATGAGTCGGTAATGGGAAACTTAAAATTTGAGATCAGAGAAAAACGCCAAACGACTTATTCCTCTTTCAAGTCTTTGTCTTTATTTAAAATCTCTCCACAAAATTTTGAAAATTTGATTTTTAAATGCTATTTTTTATATTTGGAAATGGAAGCAAAGGAAAGTGGATTGTTCAAAATATCAATGCCTTGTCAAGTAAAATTTGCGACTTCCAACTTATTCACCATGGTTGCAAGACAAATAGTCTCTAAGTCTAAGGAATTGAATTTACTGATATAAAAAAACTACATCAGCTCCTAATGATTCTCTCAAATCACAAACTCACGGTATTCTCAGATTATCTAGTAATATTATTATTACTTTAGGTGACATTACCTACCGCTCTCACAAATTGTGGTTAAGACCAAATATAATTTCAAGGTAAGTTTGATTGAAACAGGATAAAAATAAGTTCTGTCATCTTGGCTTAAAATTTAAATCAGTGAAAACATGGGCATTTTATTCAACTAGTATTACTTAGTAATATGAATTTAAATAAAAAAATTGCATGCTGGAAAAAAAATATGTCTACTTTAACTTTAAGAACTGCCTATTTCCACTAAACCTACTGTGAAAAATTTGTTGCAAACTGTAGCAAATCATCAATGAATGGGAAAGGTACAACTACAAGAATGTCTTTTTTTTTTCAATCTGTATTTAGCAGCTCTAAAAAAAAAAGATAAAAGTAAAACAATGAAAAAAAATTTCAAAGCCACCCCCTATCCTACCCCCGGTCAAAAACACATGACTTAACCGAATGCACACATATTTTATTATGCTCAATTTAAAAAAATGAAAAAGCAAAATAAATTCTTTGCCTTGCCTTGTATGTTTTTAAAAAAATATTACAATTTACTTATTATGAGTTTCTTTGCAGCAAGGGAATTTGAACGCTAGGTAAGGAAGTGAAGAGGTTATGGTGTAAAAATAAGAGACTAAGAAAGTCAATTGTGTGAAAAAAATTCTCAGCAAATGCCTTGCAACTGGTCAGTCAAAATGAGTCTTAAGTCAACATTGGAAGGTAGTCAGATATTGGTACCACAGAAAAGCTTATAAATTTTCTCTACTTTCAAATACAACAAACAGAAAGGCTCTATGATCTATCAATATCAATCATATTTTGTCATGAAGTTAAAGCCTTTTGAAGTCAACAGGGTTAAGACTTGTGGAATTTCCAAAAAGGGAGAAAGGGATAGTGTTTAAACTAAATTAATCTTTCAACAAATATTAAGATGTTGAGGCCTAAGCAATCATACCATGAAACATGAAATAAGATTCTTCAACATGAAATGTGTGAAAACTGTTTAGTATTTAGCGTCAATATCTAAAACGTAAAATTGAAATATTTTGACTTCTGAAGAACAACTAATTACTAAAATTTAAAGTCTATATTTCAAAACTAAGCCATTTGACTTATTGAACATATCTACTGGACAATTTATAAATACACAAACCCATCTCCATTTTAATTGAACTTTTAAGATGCATATAAACTTTGTTTGGTAAGTGATAAT
>BMAT01005055.1:107268-122957 GCA_019649035.1 Elysia marginata
TATAAAAAGGCTGCGATTTAAAGTTAAAGTTAATGATTTATACTAATTTATACGTCCTATGTCTATGTTCATAACTGTTTTTTGTATTTTATGAGAAGCTTGTCCCAAGAATTTCCCCTAGTGGGATCAATAATTTTGAATCTTGAATCTTTGAATCTTGAAAGAACTGCATATTTCCTCTGAACCTACAGTGAAAAATATGTTGCAAACTGTAGCAAATCTTCAATGAATGGGAAAGGTACAAGAATGTCTTTTTTTTTTCAATCTGTATTTAGCAGCTCTAAAAAAAAAAGATAAAACAATGAAAAAAAATTTCAAAGCCACCCCTTATCCTAACCCCGAACAAAAACACAAGACTTAAAACCGAAGCACACACATAATATTAATTTTATTATGCTCAATTTAAAGAAATGAAAAAGCAAAATAATTTCTTTGCCTTGCCTTGTAATGATTTTAAAAAAATATTACAATTTACTTTTGCGAGTTTCTTTGCAGCAAGGGAATTTGAATGCTAGGTAAGGAAGTGAAGAGGTTATGATGTAAAAATAAGAGACTAAGAAAGTCAGTTGTGAGAAAAAAATTCTTCACAAATGCCTTGCAACCAGTCAAAATGAGTCTTAAATCAACATTGGAAGGTAGTCAGATATTGGCACCACAGAAATTGAGAAAAGCTCATAAATTTTCTCTACTTTCAAATACAACAAACAGAAAGGCTTTATGATCTATCAATATATCAATCATGCTTTGGTATGAAGTTTTTAAAGCCTTTTGAAGTCGACATGGTTAAGACTTGTGGAATTTCCAAAAAGGGAGAAAAAAGTGTTTAATTAAACTAAATTAATCTTTCAACAAATATTAAGGTGTTGAGGCCTCAGCAATCATACCATAAAACATGAAATTTCAACATGAAATGTGTGAAAACTGTTTAGTTATGGTTTTAGCGTCAATATCTAAAACGTAAAATTAAAATATTTTGACTTCTGAAGAACAACTAATTACTAAAATTTAAAAGTCTATATTTCAAAACTAAGCCATTTGACTTATTCAAGTTATTGGACATATCTACTGGACAATTTATTATTTATAAATACACAAACCCACCTCCATTTTCATTGAACTTTTAAGATGCATATAAACTTTGTTTGGTAAGTGATAATATTTAAGCCATCATGTACAACCTATTTGATTTTAAATCTCAGGTCTTAAATATTCTGAAATCCGAGAGGAAAAAAAACTCTCAGACAGAGCCAGAACTTAGTCACTAGCAGCATCATGAAAACAGCGGCAAAATTAACAATTCTTTTAAAAAAGAAGCTAATTATCATGCCTAATAGCCCACATTTACCAACCAAGAAGTAATTTTTTTTTACAAAAGATTCATAATTAAAAGAAAAAAAAACAGCCTTTATCATTGACAACTTGGTACTTGTAGAACATTATGTTTGCTCTTACAAAGATTGCTTGAAGTTGATAAAAATTCAATTCCTTAAAATTTTCTTTCTAATGGAAACACTTAACACTCACCTTCCTATAGTTTGATTTTTCAACAAAATCCTTACTCCAAGGTGGTACTGGACAAGTAGAATCCTGGTCTGGCACAGTAGAGTCATAATCAAGCGGTACACTCAAGTGTGAGTTGGTGGCAAAATTGTTCCTGAAGACAAAATAATGGAATCATGAGATTTTTATAGCTTTTTTAAAAATTGGCATCCCAAAAGAGTAGAGCCTAATTAAACAAAGTCAAGAAACAATCTTTGGCGAGAATCTTAATTTCTATACTGAATAAAAGACGCCAGACACTTGGAAAAATTGACAGTTAGAAAATATAATTTTCCTAGTCCATTTGGCCGTGACGAAATATTTAGTTTTTAAAAGAACCATGAATTAAAAATGAAATCACTTTGCTTAGTTTGACAGACCAGTTTAACTGCTATGACTGACTCGCTTCTCTTCATTACAACATCAAGAAGCCAAATGGATGGCACCACTGCACTAAAATTAAACCAGAGTAGAGAGCTGACTAACTTATGGAATTGGGTTAAACGTTTTTGAAAAAAGACCAGCTGATGATCTGATCGCAAAGTCAAGAATCTATAAAACTTTATAAGGCCTACAAGCAAATATTGGTGTTTTTTAACCTTCACCTTCTTCCTTGTATAGGCTTATTAAAGGGAGATATATAAAAAATATATAGATCTAGATCTCTAGAAGATCTACTTCACAATTTTAAGACAGTATCTTGCTGAGACAAAGTAAGCTCCTGGAATTTTTCGAGTTCATGACCTTACATAATTATTATTAGATCTATACCTAGCCGAGTAGAGAATTTAAATCTAGAACTTACAAATTGTGTGAAGGGTCAATCCTGGTTGATGTAACGGTGTCAGTGCCAGAGTCGAAATGTTCTTTGCTGTGACGAAGGGAGACCACGGTCCTTCCATCTTCATCGTAACACTCGGGTGCTTCTTTGTTTTGTCTGCTATTTTTCAATCTTTTGGAAGGAACGTGCCGAAGTTGACGTCTCCATTTATGTGGTCCTTGAAACTTTTCTTCGTAAGAAGTTCCACTTCTGACTTTGTCATCTTGGTTAGTGCTTTGTTCGTTCCTGTTTGCGTCTTCAACTCCATCTTCTTGAACTTCTGATGCGCCTATTGCTGAGAAACTTGGATGAGTTCCAGCAAAAGAGGAGGCCATCTTTGATGCTGAATCTGTTGTTCCAAACTTAAAACTTCAAGGCCACAGGAGCATCTCTTTGTTACAGCACTGAGGTCTCGGGTGTATAGTATCCTTTGTCACAAGTCTGTGACCGAAAGAGGGGATCAATAAACATTTGAGAGGTCCCCCCTTTCGATTTCTTTTGAGAGAAAGGCTATCGATTTTCTCTCTCGGGAGTGCCGCTTCCGGTCGGGGAAGCTCTCATCCCTGCTTTGAAGTGCTGGGAGCAGCGACACAGTTCCAGACTGTATTTTCATAGCCTCGTTTTCAATTTATGGTTTTCTATAAATAGATTTCTCGCCTGTAAAATAGCGGAAACAACAAAAACATGAAAGAAATTACTAAATTACTTTTTCAAATATAAATGATATACAAGTGTCTACATTTCACAAAATGAGTATGGTGATTACAAATTTAAAAAAAAATGTATTAGGAAATTTCTACTACGCGAAGCGAAGATTTCCTCAAAAGGAAATTCCAACCTTACTAACCTAATTCGCGCCAGCTGTTTCGTCGGAAGCGAGGCAGTTGTTGTTGACAACCTACATGCTTCCATGTCAAAGGTCACAACGCGGAACTTACATGAGGACAGAATCCAGCCAAAAGTTATCTTACCAACTTTATAAAAACAAACTTCTTTGTGCAAGTGAATCAGGGAAACAAATGTGTAACGCATAGTTAAAAGATGTTGATGCCTAGCAGGTTTGAATAACCCGGTAAGTAAGAAAACGTTTTAGCACAAACTTTTAAGCAGCCTTAGTTATCAAACCTAGTAACAAAAATTCCACCCGGCCGAATAAACAAATTAGAAGAGTACCGGTAAGAGGAATTTATGATTATTATACACTTAAGTTAAAGTTCTTGGTTTTGGTTAAGATCATTCCATCTTTTCGCACCCATAGTTTTCCTTCCAAGAGCTCTATGAATTATAATATATTATTATTATTAACACGTCCAGCGTTTTCCAAACTTTTCAAGATTCGTGTTCGTCCAGCTTCATCTGGCAGGCCTAAATATCTACATGTACCAATCTAGGTGTATTGAGTTTTTGTCGTGCCTCCTGTCTTGTAATAGTGGAGTTCGTTGCCTAGTTGCCAAACATGGGCTGCGTTTATTCACATCAAGTTTTGTGTCAAAATCACTTAAAAAAATAAATTTCCCATCCAAAAAGCCTATACAACTTTTTCAACTACATTCTCATTCACACTAATTACCCGGTATACGAGTGAATCTTATCCGGTCATGCAACATCAGTTTTCATGTTAAATTAAAGTAAAAGTTTTCCTTACCTTTAGAAGCCTCGTAAGACTACGCTGGGTTATATCGCTCCGGTCATGTTATAGTGCTGAGTTCGTACCCCTAGACATTAGACTGTCTTTAGGCTTTTCATATGATAGTCAACGTAGTTTTCCCTGATAGGTCCTGTAAGCTTCGAAAGCTTTTGGTGCATATTAGCAGCGCCCGCGTTTAAAGTCACCAGAAGTACGAGAGAGAGAGAGAGAGAGAGAGAGAGAGAGAGAGAGAGAGAAATAGAGAGAGAGAGTTGAATTGAATAGTTTATTTTAGGCCATTTGCTCATGAACAATGTAAAATACACTTAGTAAAATAAATAGGTAGGCCTACGTGTGCATTATAAATACATTGCATTAAACTTTCTAAAAATAATAAAGGGGGAATATAATATACAGAGCATCGAAACAGGTTATTTCCATTGCAAGTCATTAATCCTTCTTGCCATTGGCAACTAGGGCAGCCACAAGTTCCCCCCATCGCACGCGGTCCTGAGCCAGCGTCCTCAGGGTGCCCCATGACTGTCCCATGGTTGCTGCCTCTGCATCCACTGTTCTTCTACTTAGTGATCTTGGGGCGTCCACGTTTCCTGTGTCCCTCTGGTTTCCACTGGACTGCCACTCTTCGGATGGCATTCTAGTCTTTGCGCGTTACATGGCCTATTCATCTCCATCTTTTCTGCACATCATATTTCGTATGCTCTCCTGTTGGTAATGATCACGATGGTCTTGTTTTTGATATTATTCGAGGCCAAATGATCCTAGCAATTTTTCTAAGGCTTTTTGTGTGGAAGGATGACACTTTTGTTGGGTCATTTTCTGTCATGCGCCAGCATTCTGATCCGTAGTGCAGGGTTGAGAGAATACAACTTTAATATAATTTCAGCTTCGTGCACAATTTGTATTGTTGAGATGACTAAAAGGGATTCACGCTCCAAATGGTGACACGTTATGCCCTATGTGCAAAAAAGAAGAAACTGAATGGTAGGCCCCCTATACGCTAACTTCTTGGGCAGCCTATTATGCTACCAAAGCAAAATATCTCAACATCCTTAGTACACGATTTATCTCTTATTTCGAAGTGAATATGTTGCTAACCGATGACAAATACTTTTCAAAATTTTTATTTTTTAGCTTTTAAGAAAAGAAAAAGAATGTACAAAGTATTGTGTAAAATTAGTAAGTCATATGAAGTGTTTTATACAACTATATTATATTGATCCAGTTTATGAACTATTAAGCATATCACATGTTTATCCTTACAGAATTTCATGCACTTCCTATTAGATCATAAACGGAACCACGCATACGAGAGAGAAAGAAAGAGAGATAGAGAGAGAGAGAGAGAGAGAGAGAGAGAGAGAGAGAAACTCGATCAAAAGTATGGGTGGTGACTACAACACTGCTAATGGCTATAACGAGTAGGCCTACATCTAGACGGTTTAGACCTGCATCAATCCTGATAACTGCAGTGTATAGATCTAGATCGTACTTTCAACAATTCTCCTCTCTTTGAAAGACTTAGCAAGACAAAATTTTATGACAGGTCTGTTCTGTCAAATTTGCCAATACACTGCACTGGTGGGAGGAACTTAGGCTAGTAAGTGATAAGGGACAAACTAATGACATCGCGATAGGAAAAAACTATTACGCAGCTTTAAAAAATGTTCTTAGACCACTTTTGATACACAATTCAGCACCAATAGTTAGATTTGCTACAGCAATTCTGATAAGAGAAACACTGCTGCTGTCCGAAAGGTAAAAATTAATGCTGTATTGGTACTATAATGATTGATGGGGCTGCTAGTGGTTATTCTAAAAATGAAGGGACAAACTGCTGCGGAGCCACTTAAATCAAAGTAGGGCCTAATGTGTTTCAAAATAATAATAATTGTTGCGACTGCCATGTTTCCCTCTCTTTGACATTTTTAAAAACTTTTCTGAGTAGAATGTCATCACCGAAGGAGTTGGACAATGTTGCCCCCAAACGAGCGGTCAGCAGTGACAGCTGACTACACATGGCAGGCATAAAAATTAAAAAAACCCACCAATGGAATATCATTGTTTTCATAGCTTTCTAGGGTCATTTTGTGGATGGTACGGCGCTGACTGCGGCACTCTCCTTTTGCTTTTTGAAGGACCGTTCCTTGAAAATACGGAGAGATTCTGTGCTATGAGAAAATCAGGTTTGAGCCCACCAAGGATGGGACTAAAAAGCATTCGCCTGACTCCACAATTTACCCTCCAAAATGGCTAACCGTGCCGAAGAACAGAGCCATATAGACTATATCAGCAGCGAATCTTTGGCAAGACCAAAAATCCAATAAACGTTTTAGATATGCCTGTGCATTTAAGACATTTTTGAAGTCGCTAAGTTTCCAAGCTTTCAATATTAATCACAGCCCAAAACCAATAACAATAACGATAAATTCCGTGTCTGCTTGCTAAATAAAAATATCAGTGTTATGAGTTTAGAGTGATGTGTTTCCTAGTTGGTAGGCATTGGTCTCGTCAGAAGTTTTTTTTAGTGAAGATCGTAAATTATGCCGGTACTTGATATGAAGAAATAGTTGATTCCTTTGGTTTTAACCAAAATCTGTCCCAGTAGTCATGGTCGAAAGCATTGCGAGTATGATAGCCATGGATAAAAGCATTGCGAGTGTGACTTTCTGTTGTATCTGTCAAAAGTCTGTTCTGCTGGCGGGATCATTACAGATTGGCAATGTATATATAGAAGTGAGTTGGTTCTCAGAGTAAAAATGTTTAACGCAGCGTCTTAGGGTTTGAAATAACGCATCTCCATGATTTCTGTCACTATTGCAAATTGCATACGACGAAAGGATGAAAGCATAACAAACTAACAGGGATAAAATAATTTTATCACATGTCAGTAACTGAAAGAAGAAATTTGCGTTTCTATTAAAAAACCAGAACATTTTTCACCCGTGATGCGGTCAAATAGAAGTTGACCCGTCCGACTGTAAAGAAACGTTATCTCCTATAATATTTCAAATTTAAGCCTATCTAAAATTGAATTTTAAAACGTTTCTGTTCGCTTTCTTTCAGTTTAGTTATGACATTTAGTCCCTGTAAATCGCTTAGTTTGCATTACACCTGTAGCACAAATATGTTGTCAACTCGAAGTTCAAAGTTACCACAGTAAACTAATTCTCCTGTTCTGCTTGAGGGCGTCGTGAATAACATAGACATCGTCTAGACACTTTGAATACGCTTAGTGTTTTTTTCTATTTAAGGCAGTTTGTTTCAAAGACTGTACTTTGAATACATAAATAAAAAATAAAAATCTCACTGCGACAGTACCCTTGTAAGATATAACGCTGTAAGAACAAAAAAATACGTAGTTCAATGGTCCTGACCTAAATCTGCATATTGGTGCGGAACTGTGTACCGAAAGTGGTTTAAAGACCGTTTTATTTAAGCTGCGCAACATTTTTTTCAGAGGTCCTGCCACACAAAAGGTGCGCATTCTGCAAGAAGGAGTGCGGAAGAGATTGTGTTGCCCAAGTTGTGACGTAGATTTAGGTCAGAATCATTCATTCACATTACTTGCGTCCCGAAATAGTTACAATTTTGTGTGAAACAATCCATGTTGTGTAAAAAAAACAACTCTCCCTTTTTTAGTCAGCTTATTGCCCAAGGTTTTGAATAAGCATTAAGGTCTGAATTTATGTATGACAGAGCTCAATCACACTTTTTAGTAGCTAAAGAATAGGCAGTAATTCAGCCCAAACCTCTAAAAACACATGTCCACTTCCATAAGTTGCAAACTTACTAATTTCATTCATAGTGACATTTCATTTTCTCAATTGTATGTCAACTTCAGCAAAATGCGCTTCCGGGATTCGTAGTTTTATTATGGTTAGACTGACACTTTAAGAATTTTAATAACAACGATCTAATACTGTGCGCCTATCTTTTGATAACTACAATCTAGGCCCATACACTGCTGAGACGATGGGACGAAACCCCAAAACCAAAAATACAACTATTATCCCTCCTTTGTTTAAAACAGTTTCTTAGCAAATTTTCGAAATTGGTTATCCCATGATTTCTTAATGGTTAATTAAATGGTTAAAAAACGGAAGCGTGGAACGTATCGTGTTCAGATCGTAGCTTGCTCTCCTTACATGCAAAGCAGTTTTTACCACGACCCTTATATTCCCTTGTTATCAAGTATGTAAATTGCGCGTCTGTGTTATATATTAAAAATTTTGCACAGGGCACAGAAATATACGTATGATTGTTTTGAAATTCCCAATAATTGTCTCACCATTATTATTCCCCCAAAGATGTACATACCGGTACTGGGAAAGCACAAACGTTTTGGTCTCTAAAAAAGTATGGTTATAGTCTTCCACCCCTTAGCAGGCCTATACACCCCGGGGCAAATTAAACTCGAATACTAATATTCCATAAATTTCAAGCACTGCCTTTAACCAGACATCTATTTTACAGGTGGGTGGACTGAGGAAAGTGTGGATATAATGCTTTCCCTAGGCAGTTACAACACCAGTTGTAGTTGACAATCGAACCCTCAACCGCCAGATCACTAGTACGCCGCGCAAACCACTGAGCCACACTGCTCCTTCTCGGGTCTCCGGCTTCAAATTCCCCATTTTCTCTGAACATATAACTTTTAAAATATGTTGTGCTTCAACTTTATGTTTTGTTTCTTATCTTTATTGAAACAGCGCTATCATGTTACCGGTACCTGTCAAAACTTATGTAATCTCGGATGTAAGAGTTGCCACCGGTTTTCCGGCGCAAATGGCCTTGGCACACAGTCTGAGCGCGACTTTAGTACTCCTAAAGTCTATTAGTACAATCGATTTATTGACAAGATCGTTATGAAGGGTGGCAGGTGAGGGCAGATTGCTGAGAGATCGATGTCTTCAGAATCCTGGCCAAAACCTAAAGACTTAGGCTTCGTAATACCTAACGGAACCATAAAGTCATTAGGCCTATTATGAAGAATCTTCTCCACATTGCTTAATTTATTTTATTTGTCTGCTTGTTAATCAGCTCGCATTATTGTTATTGTCTCCAGGAGAAGGAATTAAATATAAAATCGCAGCTCGTTTTGTTAAGAAAGCGTCTTATAATCTATTACCATACCAAAACCGGGAAATAATTTTGTTGTCTTTTGTTACCACTTCCACAAATAGATTGATTCTTTAAACCCATAATAATTATGTCTCCTTTATTGACACAGAATCACTAAATGAGTTTCACGTACTTATCATACTCTGATTGTAGTTCACAAAAACATAATTATAAATTATGCCGGTCTCACCTTAAGACACCAGGAAATTTAAACGACTAGTTTAAGAAACAGCCAGACGATGATGAAACAATGGTTATTGAACTCTCAATAGTTTTACACCCCCCCTCCCCCAGTTTTAGAAGTTTGAAAGTAGTGCTCTATGTTGAAAACTTATATTACTAAGGAACAGATAGTCTTAGCCTAATGTATTAACTTATCTATCTACTTCAGCAGCATCAGTCGCATACTTAATATATTTCATTACCTTTTTTTTTCATAGTATGGATATAAATTTTATATGAAACATATCAAAGTATAAAGAAAGTTTGCAGTAGCATTCTTAAGGACTAGGAATAAGTGACAATCATGTAACATTCTTAAGTATGTATGGCATCACGTACAATAGAAAAACTCTCTAAATTCATGTAATAACCTACATAATGAGGAAAAAAACATTGTCAAAGTTTTAAAAAATATTATGATATTCACAGGTAAAAACGAAAGATGCCATGTGTGCTCTAAGTCTAACGCTTGTAAAATTCGAAAATTAAATGTTACCACTTAACAATAAAAAAAACAAAACGAAAAAGACAGTCTAATAAAGTACGAAGAAACGTTTGTAACCCTTTCATGATATCACGCTAACTCCAATTTTGACACAGAGCAGGCCCTACTGTAAATGCAACAATGCACTCTTACAAGCTGCAATTGATTAAAAATTTCTCAATGTGAAGACACTTCACGCAATTCTGGCCTTGATTAAGACTCTTCAAGGACCAGAAATAGCATTAGATCACTGTGGTGGTCATAAATGCTTGATGGTGTTTTTTTTTCCTTTTTGAAGCTTCTGAATCACGAGTGTAATTAATTAGCTCTTGTTTATTTTGATTTTCTCAAATGAAATTTTCATTGTAAAAAAGTGCAAAGAAAGAAGGAAAAAAAAACAACACAAAACCCCTGCCACTTTTATTGTGTTAATGCTGTTTGTGGTGTTGTCAACGTCGTTGTGATAGTGTTTTTTTCGCCAACTTGGCTGATGCAATTGTTGTCGTTAAGAAAAAAAAGATAAGATAAACATTATAAGATAAACTTATTACAGGAATTTCGGAATTGTCGTATGCCGACAGACTGAAAATCTGCAGTTGCCAAGTTTCGAGTATAGACGAATGCGAGGCGATCTGATTCAGCTGTATAATTTATAAAATTGTTCACCAACATGATGGCTTTAAGATTCTTTTACCTATTCCAACATTAAATTTACAAGAGGAGGTGCTTTTAAAATTTTTATGATCACGTGCAAAACAGACATTGATTTCGCAAGAGAACATTAAGAATTTGGAATACCTTACAATATGATTAAAATGCACCATCTTTAAATATGTTGTAAAATCATGTTGATCACGAATTGGTGTCTCTTGTTGATTGATTTTTGTTTCTATGATGGTGAATTGATGTCTCTTAAATATGTTTTCGATTAATCTAGTTTTCTATGCTTTTTTCAGGATTTTAAAGGGTTATTGTCCTTTAATGATATGATAAGAAAACTATCACACACACGAGTTGTTACTCTCTCTCACTCTCCCCCCACCTCCTTCCCCTCTCTCTCTCTTAATACATGTATCATTACGTGCATAAAGAAAATCAACGTGTATAGCCTTCTACTTGTATACTCTAGTGAGTGTCATATCTTAGTGATTTTATAGACTCAAAATAAAGAAGGTAGTCATGTTAATGATTATTAAAAAATTCCCACGTTGAAGGAACGAATATAAATGATGGCAGAAACAATGATCTGTATCTCAGTTTGTTTCCAGAGATAATATCTTCCTATGCTCTCCAAAAATTTGACGACGAAATGGAACGGTTTTGTTTTTTTATGATTATGGATATTTTATTTTCACACAGGTTGTGAAAAGCTGATCTATAAACATATTCTATTCGCATCTTTTTGTTGAACTTGTAAAAGGTTGGCTTCAGATATTACCCAGAATGAATATTCTGTAATTATTATACGATGATGAACATCGTCCTTTAGCCCCGTATCCGCATTTTATTTTTGCACATTTCGTGTTTATAGAAAACTTTATTGTGTATTCCTTTTTCACTATCTGCTGTTACTGTTAGAACTGTTCTTTATTAGACTTTTTTGCTTTTCAATATACATTGTAGCATAATAATGCAGATTTCTCTATTCAGAACCAATAGGCCACAGTTCCTGCAAGGCGGCTTATCATACGGTACCCAAAAAATTGATTAGTCACATTCATAAAAAAATGTTTGACTTTCGTTGAGGCAAAGCTTGGCTACTTGTTGGTGACCGTAACCCCAGTGTGACAGGCCCAGTCCTAGATCTTGTGGAACGCCGCCACTGATCCAATACATGGAAACTAATGAAGCGCGACTCTGTGGTAGGCTACATGATAACCGGATCTTCTCAACCAACTATGTTTGTTTAACGCTACCTCTGCTAACTTGGCATTGAGCAAAGTGTAAAATCGATGTTCCGATCAGACTTTTATGGCTTTTGTATGCAGAGATCAGAGACAGTATCGATACATATCTTATGTTAGAATAGATCCCACATAAAGAGCTACTGTATATGGCGTTGTTAATTATACTTTTTGTTGCTGTTGTTTCACAAAGACTTTCACTCGTTATGTCTTATCTACGTAGGCTATAAATTTAGGTAGTACAGTTACCAAGTTGTTTGGCCCACCCTCTCTCATGTCACAATGTCGACCTGCATTGCTTAAGTCCCCTACTGATAAGTACACAGGCCAGCCATTTATTTTTCTCTCTGTCGGTCTCCCTTGAACTCAAGCCCCCCAATGCCTGTCGATTTATAAGCCATGGGTGATCGCGCTTTCATTGCAACCCACCGACAATTCTCATTTGCAGAGACCTACAGTAAGTATTGTAGATTGAGCTTAGAGGACCATACAGCACGAGCCCCACAGACTGATAGAGTACACCTGGGCCTCACATGTCCAGGCCTGGATGGCTCTCTCCGGGTATGTTTCTATGCGTGTAAATAATTTGTGTTAGTTTACTTTTGCCCTGTGGTGATTGCTTGCCAGCCGTTTATCATGCCGTACCTTTTATACTGACAATTCAACCGAGACTCAAGTCATAAACAACACTTCTTAGAGGATATATGATTTTTAAATGGCGGTTATAATTTATGCTAAGATTGCTCTCAAGGACACTATTCAAAATTTTCTTTTTAATATATGATTATGATATTATATTGATGTTTTACAATTATCATTTAAATGTTTCGTTTATACAACCTACTATCATTAGGATATTTTTTAAAGACTACACTAATATGGCCTGTGGAGAAGTAAGAATAAAAAGATAATTATCTTAATAGATTTTTACTGTGACCCCAAATAAATGATATTGCCGATGAAAAACACACACTGTCCATTTCCAAACAGTAAGCCTAGGTCTTGTTATTAAGATTCGCGGCGAAGCTTCTTAAGTTAAACCACAACCGTTTACGAAGTAGTGAAATTTTGTGCGAAAAGATACAAGTTTGTCTCACAGCCCATTGTTCTAAAAAAGAAAGCTAGAAGTTATTTATAATTGTAGAAGTTCAATAATCTTTTGATGAAAAGTTGAAGTGCTTAAAATCATATAAATAAAGATATTTATTGTGAATTAATACATCCCGAATGTTATTGGTCGGTTTTTGTGAAGGACATAATTGTTTATGTAAGCCAAATTATTACCTTCTCACGCTTATGGGTATAAGTAAAACGAATTCATGTGACATATTTGGTTCTCAATAAATTTCATGAATTACAATTTACACAGTTGCGTGTCGCTGGTTTCCATTGCTAGACTTAGTCCTAATATATTGGAATCTAGTTTACTGGAGAGACTCCAGAAGACAAGGTATATATCTGCCGCTCAAGTAGTTAGGCTTAATCATCTAAGAAGATATTTTACTATGACAATCTTTACTTTAATACTTTCCTGTGTTGTCATTGAAATGCTGTGTTGTCATTGAATTGTAACTAGCAGTGCATCAAATTCAACTTTATGGAAAATTGGCAAGAAAAAACAAAAACAAAACAAAAAAGACAACTGACCAACAAAACCCTTGCTTTTGTTATGAATTGAACCATCGACATTTTTTAGCTTTTGCAGCTCTACATTACAACCAAAATAAACACAGTTAATACCATGTTCCCACTACACTTCTTAATGAACAAGTCTCACAGCGGAAGTCTTTGCTCAACCTCTCAGATTTGCTAACTTGATCGGGAAGATCCAAATTGTTCCAAAGACAATATCCAACCTGGAGGTACATCAAAACTTATCTATAGAAAAAAAGAGAAAAAAAAAACGATAACAATTTAAGATAAGCTTCCTGAAAATTGGAGTTTTAGAAATTAGAAGAAACAATCCACTGCTAACTACATACCTTAAAACTTTCAATCGTCACTGATTATGCAGTGACTGTCTCCACTCTTTATTCTTCTTTCCTTTGTAATCTGTCTGTTAAACGCTATGTATTGTTTTTTTTTAAATTCTAGCTGACATTTTTTAATTATATCATGAAGCAAAAGGTAGACGTAAATTTTATCATGACAAAAGTTAAGTACATTTTTCCTTTTTCCTGACTGACCATGTTTTGATCAAGAAAAATTGTATTATACTTTCAAGTAAATGAAATAGTTACAAGGACTCTTTAATACTTGGACTAAGAAAAATGCTTTAATAATTAAAAATGCAGCACCTGACTCTTTTGAGTCTTTTTCATTAAATTGTGTTTAAAGGACTTTACAAGAATCCCGCTGATACATCGTCAAGGAACTGTCGTTTGTCATGTGGAAAAATCACAGATGGTTTTCAAGTTTTCTACTAAAATGCTAAAAATAAAACGGCCTCATTGTATTATATCCACTACGTTAGAAACTTGTAGCCAATACAATATGCAAGCGGTTTTTTTCTCAATACATGTATAATACTTTATAGGCAGAAGATAATTTCATGGTCGCTTTGAATAAGTTGCCTCTCCAATTTCCTCATAGCCATGATTAGCGCATTTGTACTTTAAGCAGGCGTCTTTTACCTTTTAAACTATCTGTTCAAGTTCCTATTCATATTGATATTTTAGTGTATGATATGGCTGTCAAACCTTAGCTGTAAAGCTTCGAAATGTTCGCCTATAAATTTGAATTAACGTGTCGGAAACACCCAATCAATCTATTAGTTTATCAAAAGAAAAAAATGACGCTCGAATTTGGGGTTGTCTAGTCCAAGCAAAACGTGTTAGTGAAACAATTTTTGAAAATAATACAGATCCATTGTTTGATTTTGTGCAATATCCTAAACGTTCAGAAAAAAAAACTTTACATCACGTTTAGACTTAAAGTTAAAAGGTACCGCAGATCTTTTCTACCTCTTGCGATCAAACTTCTGAATTTTTGTAAACACAAACAATCCGCACTTTTCACAGTAGAGTAGGAACACAAATATACAGAGCGAGGTATATAGATGAGAGAGAGAGGGAAAGAGAGAGAGAGAGAGAGAGAGAGAGAGAGAGAGAGAGAGAGGTGAGAGAGAACACAGAAAGTGAATGGAAGACCAATAACCATACATGGAGTTAAGCATGTAAGCTATGAATGTACGTTGTATATATTTGTTCATCTAACTTTTTCATGTGTGGTTAATGCATGATGCCAATTTTTTTGTATAGTTATTTTTGCTACAAAAATCAAGACAATGACTCCATATGGAAACACACATTTCATCGTCGAAACTGCATATTTATAAGCAACATCAAGAAAAGATAATGATCGTTAAACGTACATAAATTTATTAATAGCAGTTGTTCTTCGCTAATTAAGTTTACAAATGATCAATTATTATTTTAGAATATGACCATCTGCTGGTTTGCGCACCGCACAATTCAAACATTACTTGACCTTTTCGCTCTTTGCAACTTTTCTTTACAGCCAATCTATTCGGAATCGTATTCAACAAAAAGCGGACTCAGGAATTGAAAGGGGATTTCCAAACTTTATGATTGAGAGAAATAAACACGTGTGGGATTCCTTATCAGCTCATTTAAACATAGAAGGTTCATTAAACACTCTCAAATGCTTTATCGTAAAGCTTCTGACGTAATAAATCAATCTTCGATAGTGTGAGAGAATGGGTTTTTTTGTTAAATAAAAACTCTGCAGAGAAGGGGGAGGAGGTTTATATCATGAGTTTTAAGTTCAACTAGTTTACAGACATCTTTTCTTAGCTCTATCAGCTTGGAATGGTACATTCGTTTTTTTCCTCGAAACATTGTTGCTCCTTCATCTTCTCTCTCAATCATTCGTCTCCTCCTCCTCCTCCGACTACTACATGTACTACTACTACTACTACTACTACTACTA